>OX463851.1:3893473-4014032 GCA_949825065.1 Odontocerum albicorne | reverse complement strand
AAAACACTTCACAATACTGTCATTAGTTTTAATAGACAAAAAACACTTCACAATACTGACATTAGTTTTAATAGACAAAAAACACTTCACAATACTGTCATTAGTTTTAATAGACAAAAAACACTTCACAATACTGTCATTAGTTTTAATAGACAAAAAACACTTCACAATACTGTCATTAGTTTTAATAGACAAAAAACACTTCACAATACTGTCATTAGTTTTAATAGACAAAAAACACTTCACAATACTGTCATTAGTTTTAATAGACAAAAAACACTTCACAATACTGTCATTAGTTTTAATAGACAAAAAACACTTCACAATACTGTCATTAGTTTTAATAGACAAAAAACACTTCACAATACTGTCATTAGTTTTAATAGACAAAAAACACTTCACAATACTGTCATTAGTTTTAATAGACAAAAAACACTTCACAATACTGTCATTAGTTTTAATAGACAAAAAACACTTCACAATACTGTCATTAGTTTTAATAGACAAAAAACACTTCACAATACTGACATTAGTTTTAATAGACAAAAAAACACTTCACAATACTGTCATTAGTTTTAATAGACAAAAAACACTTCACAATACTGTCATTAGTTTTAATAGACAAAAAACACTTCACAATACTGTCATTAGTTTTAATAGACAAAAAACACTTCACAATACTGTCATTAGTTTTAATAGACAAAAAACACTTCACAATACTGTCATTAGTTTTAATAGACAAAAAACACTTCACAATACTGTCATTAGTTTTAATAGACAAAAAAACACTTCACAATACTGTCATTAGTTTTAATAGACAAAAAACACTTCACAATACTGTCATTAGTTTTAATAGACAAAAAACACTTCACAATACTGTCATTAGTTTTAATAGACAATTTTTTTGAATATGATTAAACAAACCGTATACCACTACAACATATGAATGAAACATAAATGCATGAACTATGAGAATATGCATTTAACCCTCAAATATCAATTCGCAAATGGACACAGAGAGGCAGTTAAAGTTTGTGCGCTATCCTTGGCCCTATAAGTTTCTTTCAGTGCTTCCACTTTGATAGAGGTTTTATTTTTAACCCTTGATTCCAGAAACGGGTTTCTTAAACCAAATTAAATTCTCTGAGCATTTTCCAAAATCTAATAATCTTTTCTTGTACCTATTCAGTTTTTTTTAGTTTTTCTTAAATACTCTTCTTAAATATGACTTTACATCTCAGACAACTCTTTTGCTTTTCGAGTTTATAGCAGCTTAGGGGCAGGAAATTCCCAGAAGCTGTATACGAGTTATTGCTTCATAAATCCAACCACGTTTGGTCGACTTTAAAATATATACAAGTCAGCTCTTTCATCTTAATAATAAAAACTCCTGAGTTTTGGAAATTTTACATACATTTGCCCGTGACACTACGAGTATATAAATAGTTTAAAACTTCCTTCATTACATAATGACGGTGGGAGACTGCGAAGAGAAATTATTGTAAAGGATTTTTTCAAAGAAAACTTCTACACTAAATGTATTAATCAATACTTCAACACGAGATGTGATGACATTTGTGATTTAACCTATATTTTAAAGTTAATGTGGTACTAATATATAATATATACATATATACTCGACTCTAACAGGTCCAAAATCTGCTAAGATGTTAGTCCACAAAAATCTTTAGAACCAGCTTTGATATATGGAAGTAAAATGGGAATGTGAAAAAAGACTGAAGAGAGCTTACAAAATGCGGTAGAAATGCAGATGAGAAAAATACACAGTGAGAAAATGTATGTGAGATTGCGGAATGAAGTGATTAGAGATGAGTGTGAACTAAATCCTGGTGTAACAGACTCGTATTAAGTACAATAAAATGATGGAGAGCATTGTGAAATGGTTTGACTATGTAGAACTATGTTAAATAAGTGCAAATGTGAGTGGAAAGTGTGGTATAGGAAGACCAAGGAATATATGTTATGGTCGGATGAAGTAAATTATATTTTGAAAGAAGGAAATATAAAAAGTCAGACAAATTGTTCTTGACTCAATTAGGGACCAAACCTAAGATTTAAATAAAAACTAATTTACTTATCAAATCTATAAAATGAAAAAAATAATAGTCTGAAAAAATGGATGTCGGTTGTGGCCTTTGTTTACGTGCTTTTTCGGATTTGTATACATTTGTTTGTAGTCGGTATTTTTGACAGCTTTTGTTGTATTTATTTATATGACATTATCTTACATTGTAGTGTCATCATCCTCGCATTTTTCTATTTTACTTGGGTCTGCACGATTAGTAATTTTTTTCGTCATTTTTTAAACAAAAATTAATATTTTTCCATCTTATGGTTTCTCCCTTAAAACGTAGCGTGGGCAGACCAAAGCTTAGGTGGATGGATGGGGTGCAGAATGATTCAAACGTGATTGGCATCAGGGGCTGGAGGAGTGCATCCCAGGATAGGGGGGAATGGCAACGACTGCTGGAGGAGGCCGGGGCCCACAATGGGCTGTAGTGCCATTGATGATGATGATGATGATGATGGTTTCTCCCTTACAATCGGATGTTCAGCCTCAAAAGTGTTCCAATGAATGCCCTCCAGTTCTTCCGTGAATAGACACTCATCCATAGTACAACTGAAAATTTGGACAATTTCACATGAGCATAACGAAGAATCAATCAAACTCCATCTATGCAAGACGTGTGAGCTGCAACCGTGGCGACACCTTGAATGATTCAGGGCAGTATACTTATAGAAGCACGTTAGAATCACTTGTAAAGTAGAGATTTCTCACCGAGGACCGATTCAACTGCTACCACCAGTGTTGCGAGCTCACATTTCTCTCAGAAAACCTTCGATCCAAAAAGGTTTCCAGGGTCTAATGTGAGTCGAAAGAGAGCAGGAAACACCCACGTGCATTGACACCCACTGTCATTTAGACACTCCTATTAGTACTCCTTCATTAAGGCGCATTTGCAAGAATCAGAATCCAAAGTAGTTGCTTTAGTGTGTTATTGCCTCATCAATATGGTTTGTGTGTTATTTTGATAGAAATAATATTTTTTAAACTTTGGATGTAATTGATCGCTACATGGTAATACACCAGTCAGTTAGAACTGTACCTAAACAAATGGGTCATACAATACAAAGTTGGTATTCAATAGTTACACAAGCATCAGAAACCTAGCTGGTAACCTAGTTCTTGAAGGAAAGTAGCATTGAATATCCTAACTTGTCTGAACGTTGATATTACAAACTCTGGACAAGACCTGATTGACGATAGGCAAGTAGCCCTCTGTTGCCTCCTACTGGAAACACGTCGCATAGTTTACTAACTTTTATTAACGGTTCGTATACGGCAATAGTCGAATGGTTAGACAATTTGATTCGCGCTTGAGCCGACATTTTTTTTATAAAAAGCTTCTAGTTCAGTTTCATTTTACCTCTTTAGCAACTTTCTGGTTGTTTGAAATTATGGTATTAAGTCCACCAGGTCCACAAATTACAACGAATTATGGTCTTAAGTCCACCAAGTCCACTGTATATAACGAATTATGGTATTAAGTCCACCAGGTCCACTGTATACAACGAATTAGGGTATTAAGTCCACCAGGTCCACTGTATACGACGAATTAATAGAGAAGAGTTTTTATTTCAAATCTTACTAAATTCGTAATTCGTTTCTAAACAAAGGCCATGTTGATTGTTATTAATAAACACATAGAACTTAAGTTGGGTTAGATGATTCATGGGACTGAAACGTTCACATGGAAAAAATACAAAAAGGAGCAAAATAAATGCTGCAGAAATGCTTACACTGAGAAAAATACATGGGGTGACAATATATTGCAGGATACGGAATGAAATGGTTGGGGATGAATGTGAATTTAAGGCTTATATGTTGAGTAAGATGAAGAAGAGTGCTCTGAGATGGTTTGGGCATGTGGAGCAAATTAATGAAGAAATACTAACAAAATAATGATATAGTGTAAATGTGAGTGGAAGGCGTTGTAGAGGAATACCAAGGTAAGTATAATAATAGTAGGAGTTGTATGAAAATACGAATAGATGTAGAAGAGGTGAAGGATGTGTATATCAAGATAGGAAAATCTGACGCTCTGTCCTCTATCTCTACCCCGACAGAGAAATGGCGTGATGGTGTGTAGGATAGTTGCGTTACATGAACACTCAAAGCGAATGTTTGTAGAAGATGTAAAACAAAACAATGGTTTGGGGACATCGGGTTAGTATGTTATCTTCATCTTGAAGCCCTCCCATTTGTTGGAAATAATAAATTAATGACGCCATAAATACTGGGCTTAACTACCACGAGAGAAGCGAGACGCCCTGCCCTAATCGTCTTCACCTCTGGATCTTTATTTTCTTAATTATTTGAAAATCAAGCCTTACTCCATTTCAAGCTTATTTAATATTTTTTGCTTCTAATCATAGCTGCATTAAATCGTTAGTCTTAACATGCATACATACGAATTCCCCGGTAAGATGCCTGTCTCCAAACTCGGTAAATTCGGTTTCAAATACCGCAAGAACTCAGATTTTTTTAAAAAGGATAAAGGTATGATTTTCTCTTAAAACCTCTTTAACAACTTTCTGGCTGGTTGAAAGAGATTGCCACATGGAAACAAGGTTGTGTTGTATAAAATGAAAGTATTATACAATACAATACATATTGTCACACAGCTCCTATATCAGGGCAGGCAGAGATAATAGATCACCAGATTTTTCTATCTCGACACATATCCTTCACCTCTTGTCCATACTTTTTAATATTTTTTTAAATTTATTTTACTCAAACAAGAAATATACATAATTTGCGAAAAAACCACCGGTAAGCATGGCAGTATCACATGGCATCAAGAAGCAAAAAATGGAACTATTTGGAATCAACTTGCGGAGACCTTCATCCAGCAGTGGATCGACCCTGTTTTTTTTTAAATCATACGAGCTGCTGCAGCTCGGATTTGTTGACTATTTGAGTGTGTTTGTTTATATGTGAATTTCATGGGTATAAGTTAGCCATCTCACAACACTTACAACAGATAACGAACCCTGTGAGACGGCGAACTTGTAAAATGGAAAGAGGTGAATAATAGGTTTATGCTTTACCTACATGCTTGTAATACAGTATCTTCATTCAGATTCAACGTTTCGTCATTTCCTGACTCGACCACCCTTCGTGATATCTGGCGCAGTCGTTAAAAAGAATCTCACATTCGGAATTCTACATTTCGGAATTTCGTCGGGTAATAATCGTTTTGAGAAACAATGAAGAGAAAAGAAGGCCTCTTCTCTCAGAGATCACACGTTACCGCGTCATGAAAAAAGGCGCCGAATAATCTGTACAACGTCGTCAAACGATTAAATAGTAATAATTGAAAATCGTTTTAGCGAAGCGTCAAAGATCTGGGCTTTCATGTATTTGGAAAACTAAATACTATTCTTAACTCCCTAAATATTTTCTATGTTGTGATGATGAATACGATGGCGCTTTCAGTCTCGTGGGCTGTCGGGTCCCTATGCCATGGGTGACTGGTTGATTTATGTGAATGATGTTTTCCTTAACTTAGCAAAAATATACAATCAATTGAACGCATCAATTTTCTTGATTAGATATGTTACTCGTATAAAGACTAGAAAGCTTTAGTTAGGAATTTCGTGAATCGTGGGTTGGAATGTATCGCTTTGGGTGAAAGTGTTAATACGGAAGTTTGAATGGCTTGAAGGAGAAGTTTGTCAGGCAATGCAATAGAGTTTTCTACTAACGGCAGTCTAGTGTTGCGTAGTTAGAGGGTTAAATTATGATTTATTGAAATATTATTAGCCCTTACCACTCCATTATTTTTTGATGTTGTTTGTCAGCCAACTCTAATTTAAATGTCAAAATATTAATTTATCGATAGGTAGTTACAAAAAAAATCGTAAAAAGTTCATTTGTTATGATTTATTCTTCAAATAAAAAACAATTTACAAAAAACATTATAGACTACTTATAGTTATGCATAGTATGGTACTTTTTAAAACAATCTCCAGGATGGAGACCAGGTTTTCTGGAACATAACTTTCGACATTTGTTGTACTATCATCATTATTTTCTGTGCTGTTAACACTATCATCATCAGGATCTTCAAAATCACTGGTAACAGACTCGTACTCACTGTCACTTTCATAAGATTCATCTTCCGAAAACACTTGGTGTTCAGATGAAGTATCACGCGAAGTTCCCGCCATTTTAGGTTATGTGAATTTGCAAGGATTATTTTATAGTAAAATAAAAACGGAAAACAGTCAAAATCTTATTCAAACGTGAAATTAAATGTTTTTTTAACGAATAATCACAAGAAACAACGACACGTGTCAAGTTTTGCGCGCGAAAATACACCGCGCGCGCAAGTCTTATCTTGTCGGCCGCCAGCCGACAACTGAGTTGTAGCGTACATATAGCGATGTCGGCTGGCATTCGACAAAGGAGTGGTAAGGGTTAGTAAAAAAGTTGGCAAATTGAATAATATGTCATACATTGTCACTCTTTGTATTCTGACAAGAATATATGAAATGACAATGTATGACAGAATATGGAATGAAGTGGTAAGAAATGAACTTAAGGCTGATGTGTAAGTAAGATGAAGAATATTGCACTCTGAAATGGTTTGGACATGTAAAACGACGGAATGAAGAAAGATTAACAAATATATAATGAAAAATTTGAGTGAAAGGTGTGTGAGAGGAACATTCAAATTTGAACCCACTAGTAAATTTTGATAAGACCTCCCAAGTGCTTCATGAAGCTGCACACGCCACCCATATTCCATATCACAAGATCAGCAATGGCAAAAGCTCTATCATAATATCCCGCCCTATTGGATTGATTTGAGTAATATTTTGTGAATGATGTTTTGAAAGAAGGAAACGTAGAAGGCCTGAAAAGTCGTAGGAGTTGTATGAGAAGGTGGCGTATGGATGTGGAAGAGGCTAAGGATGTGCATCAGGATCGGAAGACCTGACGCCCTGTTCTCTCTGCTTACCTTGACAGGGCAATTGAGTGATAGCATGTATTTAAAAAAAAATGTTAATCAGTTAAATTGGACGTAAAACATGACGGTATTGAAATCCCGGTACAAAAATATATAATTATATAAAAGTTGGTTATGAAATGGAATCCACGTCTTCCACAGAAAACCAATTGTTGGAAAAATTATCTGTTACATATTTGTGATTGAATTTGTAAACGATATAAGAACGATTTTAGATATTTCCAGTCACGCTCAGATAGCGAATGGGATTCTAAATTAAACTTTATTTTGACTAAATCAATTTATGAAATATGGTTGAGAATTAATTCAAAATCAATTTTTTTACTTTTCTTTATGCGCTTCAAAAGAAATAGAATTTTTGCTGAATGAATTATTTTAAAGATTTCTTTTTTCAAATCTAAACTATTTCGTTGATAGGATTTTGAATAAGATCAGATATATTTTAGTTATTTTAAGAATAATCTGCGCAATTTGGATGCGGAATATTAAATTATGGCCTGCGTAGTTTAGTTAAAATAATACTTTTCGTTCATTCGGGAATTTTGGGTTTGATTTTTGACAGTACCTTAGAGAGGGTGACAAATTGGATTTTTAAATAAAGGTCGTCAATTTTTTTTATGGTCTTTATGTTGAAATCTGGCGGTTTTTTTTATTACATAGAAAGGGGTTTTAACCATCCAGTTTATCTTGGATACGTTAAGTTGTTTTGATCAATGATAGATTTAACAAATAAAAATTAAATACATGTTAAAAAACGAAGTAATTTCTATACGTAGTACTCGAGGTAATAAATTCATTCAATGGTAAGGAAGGAAAATAAAGGAAAGTTAGGATAAAATGGTATTCTGAATAATGTATATATTTTTTATATTTAACACTTTGATAATAAATTTATACGTAAAACATCTGAGTGTGAAACGAGTTTCAAATTTGCTGATAAAAAAATGCGAAGCAAGAATGCCAACCACTTATCTACAGATAATAAAGTATAAACAAACTTATACGAGTATATACCCTATTACAGCTTACTTCTATATTATGAATTTCTCATACGTGTATTAGCAGTTTTTTTTGCTTCACCTGTTAAATGCAATTAAGTTTAATGTATTATTGTGTGTTCAACTGAGATGATTGAAGCACCCCGGGAAATAAAGTTTTTTAATTTTTTTTTAAAGGTATTACATACATACTATCACGCCGTTTCTCTGCTGGGGTAGGCAGAGAGTGCTAGACTTTCCTATCGCGACACACATATTTCGCCTCTTCAAGATCTATTTATTTATTTAACACTTTTATTGTAATACAATCTGGCGGGCTTATTGCCAGGCGGCAATCTCTTCCAACCAACCAGACAAAAGTAAATGAAGCAAGTTACGTGGTCGCATAAATCATTCAAATGAATATCCATCCCCACGAAATCCATAAACATATACGTTAGAACATGCCCACAAACCCCACAAAGACGGACAATCACCCGAACATTATTTTTCATATAAAGTGAGATATCATCAATCAAAAGGAAAGGAAAGGATGGTGGAGAGGAAAGGAAAAGAAAAATCAGGAATGAAACACGTTATTTTACTGACTAGAAATTAAGAGTTTTTTCAGTCGCTTCTTAAAGCATGCCAAGGACGGAGCGAGTCTTATATTGGTTTGTAACTGATTCCAGAGTCTCACTGCATGGACAATAAAGGACGACGTAAAGAAAGAAGAGCGGTGAACTGGAAAGGCCAATAAACAATCTCTGTTTGAGCGTAGCGCTAATCCATGATTGGGAAGACGCTGAAAATTTTCGGCGAGATAAGAGGGTGCGGCGGGACAGTTAAGGATATTATACAATAGAGACAGTATGTGAATTTGGCGTCTATTTCTAACATTCAACCAGTTCAATGCCTTCTGGTATGAAGTTATATGATCGTACTTTCGTAGGTTGAAAATAAATCTTAGGCACACATTTTGAAGATGTACGATAAGTTCTATGTACACGTACATAGAACTCCTACGATATCTCTTTAGTTTTTAGTATTCTTTCTTACAAAATATCGTCAAATTAATCCAACCATGCTTTCCTTGGTCTTCCTCTACCACGCCTTCCACTCACATTTGTACTGTATATTTCTTTTGTTAGTTTTTCTTTATTCATTCATTTTACATGTCTTAACCATATCAGAGTGCTCTTCTTGCTCTCAATACGAGTACATCGACTTTAAGTTCACATTCATCCCTGACCATTCATTCCATATTCTGTCATACACCTTTACTCCAAGTACTTAAAGGCATTTTGTATTAAATGAAAGGTTTGGTTATTAAATAATAAATTACTCCACTCATTCAATTAATCTCCACGACACGGATTTCTATCTTCTACCTCGAGGCTCTTTTCTGGCGGAATCGTACCGGTTTGTTAGTGAACAATGACATGATTCATTGATAGTGCATGTGGTTTATTGACCCAAAGGATTTTTTTAATAAGGGGTGATTTTTTGGTTATTTATAACTGTTTAATTTTTGCTGATGGCTTTATTTATCTCTATATTATGTTTGTAAATTCATTGTTTTGTAAATTTTTTGCTGATGGCTTTATTTATCTCTTATTATGTTTGTATGCAATATTTTATTGATTTGAATTTCGTGTTTGTTTATATATAATTTTGAATTTCGTGTTTGTTTATACTATATAAATTTCTCGCCCTAAAACCTTGATTTTTGAATTTATATATTCATTTTATATTTTGTTTATATGTTATTTATTGTCTTTATTCGAATTATGGTTTTATTGCCAAAAAAATACACGCTACATTTTATTGTATAATTTTTTTTCATAAAAGGCTGGAAATCTCTTATCACGCATGCGCATTCTGACTGTTGCGCAGACCGAACGACGCAGCGTAAAAATAATATTCTTATAGAAATGCCTTTCTGTTTTAGCTTTTATTTTATCATTTCTTACCTTTATTTTATATTATTCGACATTTTATTACATAATAAAATGATGTTTATAGCTAATAACAAAAAATAACCTAGCAGATTTTGCATAATTTTAATTTGAAACATACATGTTTAGTGTATGGCTTTATTTATCTCTATATTATGTTTGTAAATTCATTGTTTTGTAAAATTTTTGCTGATGGCTTTATTTATCTCTATATAATGTTTGTAAATTCATTGTTTTCTATAATTTTTGCTGATGGCTTTATTTATCTCTATATTATGTTTGTAAATTCATTGTTTTGTATAATTTTTGCTGATGGCTTTATTTATCTCTATATTATGTTTGTAAATTCATTGTTTTGTATAATTTTTGCTGATGGCTTTATTTATCTCTATATTATGTTTGTAAATTCATTGTTTTGTAAATTTTTTGCTGATGGCTTTATTTATCTCTTATTATGTTTGTATGCAATATTTTATTGATTTGAATTTCGTGTTTGTTTATATATAATTTTGAATTTCGTGTTTGTTTATACTATATAAATTTCTCGCCCTAAAACCTTGATTTTTGAATTTATATATTCATTTTATATTTTGTTTATATGTTATTTATTGTCTTTATTCGAATTATGGTTTTATTGCCAAAAAAATACACGCTACATTTTATTGTATAATTTTTTTTCATAAAAGGCTGGAAATCTCTTATCACGCATGCGCATTCTGACTGTTGCGCAGACCGAACGACGCAGCGTAAAAATAATATTCTTATAGAAATGCCTTTCTGTTTTAGCTCTTATTTTATCATTTCTTACCTTTATTTTATATTATTCGACATTTTATTACATAATAAAATGATGTTTATAGCTAATAACAAAAAATAACCTAGCAGATTTTGCATAATTTTAATTTGAAACATACATGTTTAGTGTATGGCTTTATTTATCTCTATATTATGTTTGTAAATTCATTGTTTTGTAAAATTTTTGCTGATGGCTTTATTTATCTCTATATAATGTTTGTAAATTCATTGTTTTCTATAATTTTTGCTGATGGCTTTATTTATCTCTATATTATGTTTGTAAATTCATTGTTTTGTATAATTTTTGCTGATGGCTTTATTTATCTCTATATTATGTTTGTAAATTCATTGTTTTGTATAATTTTTGCTGATGGCTTTATTTATCTCTATATTATGTTTGTAAATTCATTGTTTTGTATAATTTTTGCTGATGGCTTTATTTATCTCTATATTATGTTTGTAAATTCATTGTTTTGTATAATTTTTGCTGATGGCTTTATTTATCTCTATATTATGTTTGTAAATTCATTGTTTTGTATAATTTTTGCTGATGGCTTTATTTATCTCTATATTATGTTTGTAAATTCATTGTTTTGTATAATTTTTGCTGATGGCTTTATTTATCTCTATATTATGTTTGTAAATTCATTGTTTTGTATAATTTTTGCTGATGGCTTTATTTATATCTATATTATGTTTGTAAATTCATTGTTTTGTATAATTTTTGCTGATGGCTTTATTTATCTCTATATTATGTTTGTAAATTCATTGTTTTGTATAATTTTTGGAACGTCTATAAAATTAAAATCTCTTTAAAATGGTTTATTAATTCTGAAAATTGTTATTAGATAGATAACGCGTATGTTCTGGTATTCTAGTATCAATTCTCCTCTGTGTCATTCCAATTTATATACTTTCAAATGTAGAGTTCCCCAAATTTAACGCGGAAACTTTTGATATATTTAAATAACTAAGGTACATACCATGTGTTTGTATTCGCATTTTAATATTTGACGTTGTATTTTATGTGTTAAAGATCTTACTTAAATGGTTCGAATATCTCTATTACTGAGTCTGATACCATATGTCCATAACATACTTGGCGTAACGTCCCAACAATTGGAGATGAACGGACTGGACTATTGCAGCGGCATTCAATGGATGATGAGCTCTGCACTATTCATCTGGACGCGCCGTGAAACTCGATCAGCTCTAGTTTCTATTCTTTGCATGGAACCTTCACCACCGTTTACGGCACATCATAAAATGAACAGGTAAGTAAAAAGGATATAAATATAGGGTCTGAAGATTTATTTCTACCTCAGTAGATCATAGTGATCGACAGTTTATACATATTATATATTTCATCAAATGAAATCGGAAAAAGATAAGCACAAAGAAAAAAGGGAGGGGTTAAACATAATAAGGGAGGGTTAAACATAAAAAGGGAGGGTTTAAACATAAAAAGGAGGGGTTAACCATAAAAAGGGAGGGTTTGAACATAAAAACTAAGGAAAATGTTCTATCAAAGGTCAAAGCGGTCAATGCAGTCAATGCAGTCAAGGAAGTGGATTATATGTGGAAATATTGTAATTAAACTCTTCCTGAGGGGTGAATCAAGAAAGTTTTAAAAAGTTTCCGCTGATTCATTCTCCGCACAATGAATATGTCCTTCGAATTATGGGACCGAAGGAAATTTTGCTACCCGGAATTTTCGGAATTTCCGATAGTACCCAAAAATAATAAAAAAGGGTTTCACTCTGGTATTTCATATTCCATCTTTCTATTTTCTTAATATTTCATCTTTCATAAGAACGTACTCAAAATTTCATTTCGATCTGTCAATTCATTCTTTGTTTACAAGCCATTTGAAGTTGACGTGTCAGTGTATTTTTTAACAATGGAAAAATCCGAATATCGTGCAGTGATTAAATTCTTTGTTTTGGAAGGTTTATTGGCTACTGAGATCCATGCAAAGATGGTGAAAGTATTAAAGGAGTCTTCTCCTTTATTTCCAACCGTTCACCGATGGGTTTTGGAGTTTAAGCGTGGCCGTACAAGCGTTGAAGACGATTCACGCTCAGGACGTCCAAAAAGTGCATCAACACCAGAAATCATAGCGAAAATACAGGATATGGTTTTGGAAGGTGATAGCTGACACCATAGGCATCTCACATGGAACAACATGGCATATTTTGGCTGAAGTTTTGGGTTTCAAAAAACTGTGTGCACAATGGGTTCCGCATTTGCTAACAATACAACAAAAACACGTTCGAATGCGACTTTCTGAGCAACATTTGGAGCAGCAATTTCGAAAGGATAAAAAGGATTTTCTGCGTCGATTCATCACTATGGATGAGACTTGGGTTTACCACCACGATCCTGAATCAAAACAAGAGGCTAACGAGTGGTGTAAACCAGGCACTTTGGCTCCGAAGCGAGTTCGTGTCCAGAAATCGGCCAAGAAGGTGTTAGCGTCAGTTTTTTGGGATGCAAAAGGAATTTTATTGATAGATTATCTCCAACCTTGTAAAACAATCAACTCTGATTATTATTGAGACCTTTTGGACCAGTTGGATGAAAAAAATTGTGAAAAAAGACCCGGTTTGCAGAAGAAAAAAATCATTTTTCATCAAGACAATGCACCTGCTCACACAGCTCAAAAAACCATCGCGAAAATCAGTGAATTGGGGTACGAATTGTTGCAGCATTCACCCTATTCGCCAGATTTAGCTCCCTCTGACTTCTGGCTGTTCTCAGACCTCAAACAATTCCTTCGTGGAAAGAATTTTTCATCAAACCAAGAGGTTATAGCCGTCGTAGAGGATTATTTTGCAGGCCTTCCAGAAAGTCACTTCCGCGATGGGACAACAAAGTTGGAAGATCGTTAGACCAAGTGTATTGATCTTATGGGAGACTATACTGAGCAATAAAAGTGAAATCCCCCCAAAAAAAAAGTATTTTCATTTTCGCTTTCAAAACTTTTTGACTAACCTAGTAGTATTGTTGTTTCTTCACATGCGGTATTACTACCAACACATGCAATACTAGCACACGCGCCGAGTACGTGTGCTAGTATTGTTGTTTCTTCACATGCGGTATTATTACCAACACATGCAATTACAAACAGAGAGTTCCGTGCCTACTCCAGCAATTTTAAGCCCGAAGGCAAAATTGTCTCCTGGTAACGCTCTTCTATATGTCCGCAACGTTAGTTTGAATATGTTGTGGGGGTTCATTGTCCATAAACGTAACAAATGCCCCATAATGCAATCATGAATCAATTCGTCCCAGAATGCGATCACCACACCGATCAGATCGGGGACAAATTAAGTGATGTGTAGTGTAGTGTAGTGTGCCGGCATTAGGAAATGGTAATCGTGTCCCATTGAGGAGTTGCTGGGCTTTTCTTTGCCCAGGGTATGATAATGGAATTAAATCACTCGATAGGCTGGTATGTTAGATAGTATGTTGTCTTCGTAATTTGAATATGGCTGAATCATCGTCATGCGTACGTTATATCGAACAGCAGACCATGTGGTGAATGTTCGTCTCCAGTACTCGTTCGGGAGTACGTATTTAAGAATCTTGTCGTCGACGACGCTATGACGTCGTTGCAGAACTTAGAAACATGAGTGTTAAGTACTAAATTAAAGTAGAAGAAATAAGAAGTGTAGTAAAATTGTTTAATAACAACAATATGTCGTTGTAGAACCTCATCTACCCAACAAGAAATAATAATGATAAATGGTCGCAAAGATCATTCAAATTATTGCTATTGCTACTTGACACAAAATTCATAAATTTATAACAATAACATACATACAAACCATTATACCTTTTTCCTGCTGGGGTTGGCCGAGAGAACAAAGCACTAGACTTTCCTTGCTCGACACACATATTTCAACTCATTTCTATATACATGCATATCATTGTGTAACAATCTGCATATCATTGTGTAACAATCTGCGGGATTATTGCTCGATGAAAATTTCTTCCAACCAATGAGATAAAAATATTTTTTTATGTGATCATATTTTTTTCAAAATGTTGCTTATTTACAGTTAATTCAAGAACATAGATATCAATTATAAAAACGAGACATGATCAATTGATGGAAGAATGAAAGTAAAAGCAAGAAAAGCAAATTGGGAATGAATCACGCTTCTGCTTAGTTCCTGCTTTTCAGATTACGAAAGGAAAATATTTTTTATACGATGATAAATCTTAAAGGTGTTTTTTACGTAACTATACTGAGAATCAACTAACAAGTAGGCAAATACCAGTGCTTGCAGACCACGAGACACGCTTCTACTCGTACATAACACGAGAGAAGAAATACCGTAGTAGAGTAATCCTGAGGGGTTAATTTGGTACAAGCAATTAGTTTCTTCATCAAACTTGCCGAATAATTGAGGTGAGCGGGGAGTTGTGGGGAACTGTGAAAGTCCCCTGTCCTGTGACATCTTATGCGATTCATTGGTAATTCCTTACTTAGTGTTACAGGAAATCAGTTATTGACCGACATTAAACCATTATAAAACGCTTTAGTCATATGGAAGGAAGTGTTCGCATTTTAATAACACTATTCGGTTATTACGGTTTTTTACCAAATATGTTTTTATAAATTGTACAGACGACGCTCTACGCATTTCGCAAGTTGCCCCCCCCCCCCCCCCCATACGTTATTAACCTTTCCTTCCCTGTGTTGGGTATCTTCTACACGTTGCTTCTAATAACCATCAATATCTCTATAAATATAATAAATACAAGGTTAAGATTTTAGGTATTCCTCCATAATATATTTACGCATTGATTTAAAAAATAATATTATTAATAATCAGAATTTATCGACAACATCGAGGTGTTTTGTAAAGATCGAAAACAAATTCGCATTTAAACGCGGCGAGTGCCTCGTCTTGATGATAGGTGAATAGTACGCGGGAAGCGCGACACTATATTCGCATCTCACTCTTGCATACTAGACTGAATTGCGAGGAGCTGAATTGTCTCAACGTCGCAAGCAAAGGCGAAAGCGCCGGGGTATGCGACTGACGTTCCGCGCCACTAGTAGTCTCTAGGCTTGCAAATAGGTTAGACGTACGCCCGTTCCGTGAGTGTTTTTTAATGTTTTCAGATGGTTTTTTAATGTTTTCAGCAAATAAATCTCAATTATTATAATTTTTAACTTCAATTATAATTAATTAAGGGGATTATCTATGAATGTTCTTATTTTTCCGATTTAAAATCCCTAATTTTTGATTGCGTACTCACTACCCAACACCGGAGCACGCGTATTATTTTTATCACCGTAAAGGAAGGGTTAAAGAAATGCTAGCCCTTTTCATTTTGGATGATGTCATTGGATGACAATTTCGCGTAACATGAAAAATCACATTTTCTTCTCCGCAAATGTATCTAAGATGTCACCGAAGTTCATATGAATCTACTGATAATATGGTCTAGGTATGGATAGTATATAATATATCTCGTAGTATGAGTAGCACTAGGTCATGGTTTGCAGGTTGCTATCGCGCGGCCACGCGGTGTTTTCATGTAACATACATATCATATATTACATATTATATCCTGTGTCATTTCATCTAGCAGGGGCGGCAAATGGATACATCCTGTGTCGTTCCATCTAGCAGGGGCGGCACATGGATAATATTTTTAAAATATTTTTATAACCAAAATTTTTAAGTCATTCGTCTGCCGTTGGTAAGTTTTGTGCGGGTTTTCTTACCAAATATGTTTTTATAAACATATGCAGATACCGAGAAGTACCTAATCTAACAGCTGTAGTCTCCACCTTCCTATTCTAACAATTTACTTATATTTTCTCTGTAATATTTTTAATGTCAGTAATAAGGACGCCATAAAAACTGTAATTTTGTTATTTCTATTGTTATCGCTAAGTGATTAATTTTAATCCAAATTTATTTCACACGGCTTTGAACAATTTAAATGCGGACCTTCAATCGATCTCGGAGTGGACTAGGGAGCATGGTTTACTCATAAATCCTACGAAATCTCAAGCGATCGTCATTGGCAGCCCTCAGCTTCTCGGTAAATTCAACACTGACTTACTTGCTCTAATATTACTTGATGGCTCTATCATACCATTACATAAAACTGTTAAAAACCTAGGAGTGCTAATAGATAACACTCGCATGGCGAGATCAAATAAATGAGATAAGCCGAAGGATCTTCTTCAGCCTTCATTCCCTTAAAGTGTTGCAAAGATTCCTACCTAATAAAACCAAAATTTTACTCGTACACTCTCTGCTCTTTCCGATTCTGGACTGTGCGGACGTCTGTCACTTGGATGTTACAGAGGAACAGCTGGACAAATTACAGCGTCTTCAAAATGTGTGTCTAAGATTTATTTTCAACCTACAAAAGTACGATCATATAGCTTCATACCAGAAGGCATCGAACTGGTTGAATGTTAGAAATAGACGCCAAATTCACAAACTGTATCTATTGTATACTATCCTTAACTGTACCGCCGCCCCCTCTTATCTCGCCGAAAATTTTCAGCGTCTTTCCAATCACGGATTGGCGCTAAGCTCAAACAGAGATTGTGTATTGGCCTTTCCAGTTTCCCGCTCCTCTTTTTTTACGTCGTCCTTTAAAGTCCATGTAGTGAGACTCTGGAATCAGTTACAAACCAATATAAGACTCGCTCCGTCCTTGGCATGCTTTAATAAGCGACTGAAAAAACTCTTAATTTCCAGTCAGTAAAATAACGTGTTTCATTCCTGATTTTTCTTTCCTCTCCACCATCCCTTCCTTTCCTTTTGATTGATGATATCTCACTTTATATTAAAAATAATGGTCGGGTGATTGTCCGTCATTGTTTGGTTCGTGGGTATATGCTCACGTATGTGTTTATAGATTTCGTGGGGATAGATAGTCATTTGAATGATTTATGCGACCACGTAACTTGCTTCTTTTACTTTTGTCTGGTTGGCTAGAAGAGATTGCCGCCTGGCAATAAGCCAGCCAGATTGTATTTGCAATAAAAGTGTTAAATAAATAAATAAGTGAATGATAAAAATTGAAAAAAAAAACTAAGTCATCGTAATTGAATTTGGTGAAAGTGAAAACTGACGAACTCCGTCGCTTAGTTAGTAAACAACTGTTTCCCAATTCTAGGGTTGTGGATTCGATTCCCATTGGTGCATAATTGTACTCTATACAACTTAATTCTTCGATTATAAAATGTGATATTTGGGTGAATAACGAAATATTAGAACTACTTTAAACTGCTATTAGGGGAGTAATCGCGAGCTAAATCGTTAGTTGCAATAGGAAATAGAGTCAATGGGCCATAAAAAGCGTATACGAGGGTGGTCCGATAAGTACTTAGCCTACAAAAGAATAACAAATTTTTTGGAAAATTGGCGATTTATTTCTCAACATAATCTCCTTTGAGTTCGATACACTTGACCCAGCGATGCTCCAACTTCTTTAACCCGCCTGAAAAATACGTTTTCTGGAGGTCTGCAAAGTAGGCCTCCGTGGCGGCGATAACCTCCTCATTCGACTCAAATTTCTGCCCGGCGAGGGACTTTTTCAAATTTGGAAACAAAAACAAGTCGCACGGGGCCAAATCCGGAGAATACGGGGGATGGGGCAGCAGTTCGTAGCTTAATTCTACCAATTTGGCCGTGGCGACGGCGGAGGTGTGAGCCGGTGCGTTGTCATGATGGAAGAGCACTTTTTTCTTCGCCAAATGGGGCCGTTTTTTCTACAATTCGGCGTCGAATCGGCCCAATAATTCGGCATAGTAGAGCCCTGTGACCGTTTTGCCCTTCTCCAGGAAGTTGATCTGGATCACACCTTTTGAATCCCAGAAAACGGTGGCCATCACCTTTCCGGCCGATAGGACAGTCTTCGCCTTCTTCGGAGCCCGTTCGCCGGGTGAAGTCCACTGTTTCGACTGTTCCTTGGTGAAATTTTGACAGTAGCTGTCAACGAGAATGTACTACGCGATAAAAAATTGCTCTTGCGATAGTGGTGCCATCGGGCGGTGAGGCTAAGTACTTATCGGACCGCCCTCGTACTTAAACAAAATAATATTAATATCAGCAAAAATGATGGTTCACATAAGCATATTATTGCCAACATTGATGTATGGAAGTGAAACGTGGACGTAAATAAATAATTTAAAGATCTGAGTAAATGTGGTAGAATTGCGTGTACTGAGAACAAAATGTGGTATGTCCGATGTATGTGAAAATGAGAAATTGAATTATTGATGAAGAATGTAAGCTGAAAAGGGAAGTGCTAAATATGGCGAACAATAACATTTTTAACGGGTTTGAATATGTTTAACGGATAGGTTACGCTAGCCTGATTAATACACCCTTTACACTAGAAACAACACTTTACACTAGAAATTTGAAAAAAATCTTTTTTTACATATTTTTAAAGTTTAGACCTTTAAGAATATGTTCTCAAAAAGAAATTTTAAAATTCTCAATATTTACGAAGTTATATGCTAGGTATAAATGAGGTAGCAATTACGCCGTACCGGAATGACTCAGACAATACGAGTATGTTAATCTCAAAACTTTAACCTGTTCACCGCGTTAAAAATCAAATTCCACGAATCCTGTGCGCGGCACAATTTCAGCGTTTTTTAATTTCTAAGTTTAAACACATATTTTGTTTAGAACCACTGATATTTGATTACAACACCAAGTAAACATGACACTTAAGTAATTTTCTGATAATAAATAATAGTCATTACTCTTAAGGAGACCCATTAAATAAAGGAGATAAACTTAACATTACGTAAAATAAACAAAGGAATGCTACGATCAAATCAATGCTTCATGACACTCACCCAATCAAATGCATATAGCACTAGTAATGTTTATTTACGTAAGAGAGACTTAGTAATGTTTATTTACGTAAGAGAGACTCATCGCAGGACTCGATCCGCGCGACAGGTCGTTAATGCTGGAAATATTGAGAAACCAAAAAAATTCGGCGCTCTGTTTATTCAACAATATCTCATTAACTAATATATTATTTGACAAGGTTTTCAGAGATGTCGCTAGAATAAAGATTATTTTAAATTTAAGTTCAATTTTTATTCCGGTTTTGTGTCATTTTTTTTAAGTATTTGTGATTTGAAACTTGGATTCTCGTCAGATCACAGGCGTTTGTGCTCCCCACGGGGAACACGTTAAAGGAAAAAATGCCTCATTAAAATATTTTTGGTTGGCTGGAAGAGATTACTACATAGTAATAAGTCCACCAGGTTGTACTATATGCAATGAAATAATAATACAAAACAATACGAGCATGAGATTGGAATGGCAATTGGTAACCGGAGTTTTACGACATTATTACTATATAATTTTTGTAACGATACAATTTTGTACACATTTGAAAAATAATATTTCGTGGTATCGAACTTATTTTCATATTAACGTCCATATCATTTGTGTTTTGATAAAAAAATATCACATTTTCATGCATAAAGCAGCACTACTCGGGAACAATTGTAATTACGTATACGAGCGTATCAGCTTTTCATTTTAAAACGGGTTAATGAATTCGAGCAATAATTTGCGGTATAAAAATCCACATGTAACATAGCATAGAGTGCATACACCTGTTTTATTCGCCCGCATCACGGGCCTGGGATGTATTTTATTAAAATTTACGCCACGTTTCAAGTTGTATTTACTCATTTAATATCACAGCGGCCATCTGCGTGGGGAAACTTTTTGTCACAATATTTGTCGAGATACCGCCATTACCGACTAGTACACAAACTTAACTAACCCAACATACCTATCGACTTATCAGTGCTAAACTGTGCAAATTCCAATATTATAAAAACTTACCATTTGAGAAGTACTGATGTACAACAATTTTAGATGGTTCGGTTCAGTACTTTTAACAAAAAAATATACATACATACATATTATAACGCCGTCTCCTTATCGGGGTAGTCAGAAAGGAATGATCGCTAGACTTTCGTTTTACGACACATTCTTTCGCCTCTTTTTCATCCATACACCTTATGATACAGCTCTTAAGATTCCTCTGACTTTTTACATTTCACTCTTTCAAAATATCATACACTCAATATCAACCATACATTTGTTGGTCTTCCCTACCATGCTTTCCACTCATATTTGTATTATATATGAGTGTTGTTAGTCTTTCTTCATTAATTCGTTCCACGTGCCCAAACCATCTCTGGCTCTTCTTCATCCAGCTCAACACCTATGTTCATACTCAACCCTAATCACTTCATACCGTATTCAGTAATACTCGTAGATTGTCCTTCCATGTATTCCTCTAAGTGCGCGCATTTCTATAGCATTTATTCGTCTCTTTTCAGTTTTACGTCCACGTTTCACTCCCATAAAAAAATAAATAGAGACAGTGCAAAAAAGGCTGAAAGGAGCGAAGTAATGCCGTTGAAATGCATGTACTGAGAAGAATAATATGTTACACGAGATGACAATGTACGAGTATGATAGAATAATGAGAATGGCGACTATGAATAAAGATGGACTTGAGACTTAGGTATGTGTGGAGTAAGATGGAAAAGAGCATTCTGAGATGGTTTGTACAAGTGGATCGAATGAATCAAGAAAAATTAACAAAACAAATATAGATCCAAATGCGAGTGGAATGCGTGATACAGGAAGACCAAGGGAAGTGTGCTTTGATCAAGTAAAATATATGAAATAAGGAAATTTAAGTAGTCAAACATTTCGTAAGAGTAGTATGGATGTGGAAGAAGCGAAATAAGTCTATCGATATGGGAAAGTCTAACACTTTATCCTCTTTGCCTACCCCAAAAGGGAAACGGTGTGATAGTATAATATGTATGTTTGAGTAATTTCATGTCTGGCTTGGTGGTGAATTATTTAATGTAGATGTCGTTGAGTTCAGGAAGGCCCTTCTCCAGTATTTCCATAATTTTAGGTCTTGACTGGAGGGCTGTTATTCTATTTTAGATCTTGACTGGAGGGCTGTTATTCTATTTTAGGTCTTGACTGGAGGGCTGTTATTCTATTTTAGGTCTTGACTGGAGGGCTGTTATTCTATTTTATCTTATGTATCATTTTTTTTTGTACTATAATATCCCCTTGAGAGGTAAAAAAAAAAAAAAAAAATTTACAAATTAAATTGAATTCAATTATTTTTATTGTCGTGTTGTACTATACTTTGGCATGTTTTAAGGTGAAATGTTTTGGCGTGTTGTGTTATACTTTGGCATGTTTTAAGGTGAAATGTTTTGGCGTGTTGTGCTATACTTTGGCATGCTTTAAGGTGAAATGTTTTGGCGTGTTGTGCTATACTTTGGCATGTTTTTAGGTGAAATGTTTTGGCGTGTTGTACTATACTTTGGCATGTTTTAAGGTGAAATGTTTTGGCGTGTTGTGTTATACTTTGGCATGTTTTAAGGTGAAATGTTTTGGTGTGTTGTACTATACTTTGGCATGTTTTAAGGTGAAATGTTTTGACGTGTTGTATTATACTTTGGCATGCTTTAAGGCGAAATGTTTTGGCGTGTTGTACTATACTTTGCCATGTTTTAAGGTAAAATGTTTTGGTGTGTTGTACTCTACTTTGGCATGTTTTAAGGTGAAATGTTTTGGCGTGTTGTACTATACTTTGGCATGGTTTAAGGTGAAATATTTTGGCGTGTTGTATTATACTTTGGCATGTTTTAAGGTGAAATGTTTTGGTGTGTTGTGTTATACTTTGGCATGTTTTAAGGTGAAATGTTTTGATGTGTTGTACTATACTTTGGCATGTTTTAAGGTGTAATGTTTTGACGTGTTGTATTATACTTTGGCATGCTTTAAGACGAAATGTTTTGGCGTGTTGTACTATACTTTGCCATGTTTTAAGGTGAAATGTTTTGGTGTGTTGTACTATACTTTGGCATGTTTTAAGGTGAAATATTTTGGCGTGTTGTACTATACTTTGGCATGGTTTAAGGTGAAATATTTTGGCGTGTTGTATTATACTTTGGCATGTTTTAAGGTGAAATGTTTTGGCGTGTTGTATTATACTTTGGCATGCTTTAAGGTGAAATGTTTTGGCGTGTTGTACTATACTTTGGCATGTTTCGAAAGAAATATTGGTCCTAAAGTGTGAGTTTTTTTGGGAGCTGTTTGATACATTCTGTTATTTTTTATTGTTACTGTGGTATGTAAAGGACATAAAGGCGTCGTTTATTTTGTAAATCAATAAGTAATTGGAACAATGACGACGGTCTTGACAGCCATCGTAGCCTAGTTGGTAATACATCTGTCTTCCGACCCGCACGTTGCGGGTTCGGTTCTGGTTGGAGTACAGATTTAAGAAAATAAGGTTTTATAGTATTGTTTTTACCTTATGCCTCTTTAACAACTTTATGACTTGTTTGAAGAGATATCCAGAAATAAATTACAACACTAGGGTGTACTGTATACAATGAAAATATTATATATAATACAATGACACCTATAAAACATTTTTTAAATATATTATAATTAGAGCTTTCATCAAATTTAATTTTCTTAAATTTTTCGTTGTACAAACCGGGCGAGTTTACTCCTAAATGACGATCTCTTTCTAGTAACCAGAGAAAATGTCATAGAGGCCTTAAGTGAAAACCAGACTGGATTAAAAAAAAAAGAGATCCAACGAGAATCGATTCCATAACTCCCCGGGCTGAAAGTCTAAAGACTTATCAACTAAGCTATGGAGGCCGTCGAATATAATGATTTGATTATAAATTGTTTAAAATCGTTAAAGTTTCCATAAGCCTATACAACACATTATGATATTTTCCATAAGCCTATACTATACAACACACTATGATATTTTGAAAATGCTTAATAAATTTAGTGTAGATTGGAACCATTTTACAATTATTTATGTCAATTTATAGCGTTGCTTGTGATATCTGTCAGATCAAGTTCTCTAATTATATGAGTATTATTAATGTATGACACCTTTGAATTCATGCGCAACAATTAAGTTAGCTTAAAATGCTCAGAAAGTAAAAACAGTTTATAGTCCGCTGCAAATCATATTCCTGGCGCGTGGACTCTAAAGAAGCTTCCAACCACACAAGGTCACGGTACCGACTTTTGGAGGGAAAACATCAGATTACG
Source organism: Odontocerum albicorne (assembly GCA_949825065.1). Lineage (NCBI taxonomy): Eukaryota > Metazoa > Arthropoda > Insecta > Trichoptera > Odontoceridae > Odontocerum > Odontocerum albicorne. The sequence goes on along the minus strand of OX463851.1, from coordinate 3,990,093 downwards.
TGACATAATGGTTTTAAACCACCTTTTCTTTAATTTTAATGCCCTTTGTTGAAAAATATTCCGCTTTCTTATTGACTTGTTGATGGAAATTTTATTAAAACTAACTCTAACCTAACCAACTAAGTTTAACCTTTATGTTTTATAACTGACTTACTTTAACAGAAATCTATTGTAAGGGACCATCTGGAAAGTCAAACTATACATAGAATAAAAATCTTCATAGATTTTATATTGTGATTTGTTTTATCAAACACTGTTTGTTCCACTTTATTTATTTTCTCGAAACAGGCTTAGCCCAATTACTTTAAAAATACAAGAAATGTTAACATTTAAAAGAATGAAAAATGAATGGAATGATATTTTTTTTATATAAAATAAAAAATAATGTATATGCATACATATATACACACTAACAAACGCATACGAGTATATTCAAAGTCACTTAAGTACGTTGATGAGTGCTTTCTAACGCGCTCAATCTTAGAAGAAAATTTACTTTTGCTTTTGGTAATGTGATATGAAATATGTCAATATTCGAAGCAGTCCTGTTCAGAAGAGTTAAGGCCCTTCCAACAGGCATAGCGGCTGGAAGACCCGTTCTTGCGTATGTTATTGAGAACAGTTCTTGCCGGCGCAGTCTAGTGTATTTGTTAGGAACATTTAACGCTAATCTTTGTACTAATGCTGGACAGCTCACAACTCCTCGAACGAATTTGACAACGTATACCTACCAGGAGGCGCAGATCTCTTCTTACGCTCATTGAGTTATACCCGAGCATGCCCAGCAGAAACTGAGTAGGATAAAGCCATGTATAGACACTAAACTCACTCATATAGAGATAAGTTTTTAAGTTACTTAAAGTGCTAAAGTCTGTTTTATTTTTCTATGGACATTAAATAAGTCAACTCATCATTAAAAATATGTTTGAAAAAATTCAAATGAAAAATATCTTTAGATGTACCTCGAAGATAATTTTAATACTGGATATATTTATTTTTTAAACACATTCGATGGCGAAAAAGTAAAAAAAAGTGACCTAAAAATAAAGTACCTTAAAAAAACTCAAACGGCAAACATTGGCATTCGGTAATAGGCAACGCCCATCAAACGTCGGTTATCGTTAAAGCCAATTCAATATGGCAACAACTCCGAAACACATTTTGAACTAATACTAAAAATATTTATCAGAAGCTCTTCTATAGAGTGATGTAAGCTAAAGTTATTATCGTCTGCCCTTTTCATGACGTTTTACGATTTTATCAACACGTATACGGCCGTATATTAAAATGTAATATTAATTTATTACTAGTAATAACACGTCCATAATGAAAATGATTAATTTAAAAACTTAAATACATTTAGTAAATATTTTTTTAATTAAACTTACATTTAACTGTTTAACAGTAGTCATCTCTTTTTAAGAAATGTACTCGTATTATTTGTCAATGTTATTTCACATCTTACAATCATGTCAAGATGTGACAGTGGCCTAATAACAATAAAAAAATAAAGGTGTGTGTTGAAACATGATTTGAATATATAATTTTTTGTATTATTAACCACGAATACAATTAAATATCGTATCGATATTCAGAAACTAAAATACACATAAATTAAAAATTAAAAAAAAATATGTTTCAGACCAGTGTCAATTGAGAACATCTTTTTCTTAAACAATGACCGTGTACTCCTATATATTAAGGAGTATACGCTTATCTTTATTTTTTTCTAATGTGACAGCTGTCACTTCTTGATTATGTTGCGTCACTTGACACTGGCATATACTCCTTCATATATATAGATTATTTAACAAAAAAAGAGTCTGGTTTTTGTACTGTAGTTAACGTACAAACGACGAGAACTATTTTTCGTATTGTATTGGTTGAAAATCTAATCAATTATATTTTTTGAGTATAAAATGTGAAGGAATTTTGAGTTGTTGCACTATTTCCCCAATAAGGCGCTACGTTTTCCGAGCGCGAAACAATATTTTCCATGGCTCTCTCGCTCTTTCCCTATTGTCATTTTTAATGTGCGTTAAATTTTCATCACTCGTTTTTTTAATGATTTTTTATCCCCGCCTTCCTGGGACGGTGTTCACTGATTTTTTCAAAGTTTTTTTGAAATGTTCAAATAATAACGTGTTGTTCTAGAAAGAATATCGTAAGCAAAATTAAGTACTGGTAAGCATAGTTTCACAAAATAATATTTGAATATTAATTTCAATTAGGTAAGTTGGAAGAGTTTATTTTGTATATACTCGTATTACTATGTATTTTTAATAATGTGTTGTGATAGAACAGCGTTGTATAGTATAGGCTGATGTGTCGAGTAAGATGAAGAAGAATACTCTGAAATGGTTTGGACATGAAGAACGAATTAATAAAGAAAAACTAAAAAAATAAATTTATAATGCAAATGTGAGTGGAGGTACGAGACAGGAAGACAAAGGAAAGAAAGGTTGGTTGGATCAAGTGTATTTTGAAAGAAGAAAACGTAGAAAGTCAGAGAAATAGTATGAGTGGTATGGGATGGTGTATGGATATAGAAGAACGAAGGATGTGCATTTAGATATGAAGTCTGGCGGCCTGTCTTCTCTGCCTACACTGACAGGGAAATGGCGAGGTGGTTTGTATTTCAAAACCTCTCTTTATGCTTAACACAATTCTTTTTACACTACGGTACGATGCAGCACCCAAGACATATTCCCGTGGATGTCTGTATCATATATCACTTTCAAAACCTTTCTTTATGCTTAACACAATTCTTTTTACACTACGGCATGATGAAGCACCCAAGCCATATTCCCGTGGATGTCTGTATCATATATCAATTTCAAAACCTCTCTTGATGCTTAATACAATTCTTTTTACACTACGGCATGATGAAGCACCCAAGCCATATTCCCGTGAATGTCTGTATCATATATCAATTTCAAAACCTCTCTTTATGCTTTAATACAATTATTTTTACACTACGGTATGATGCAGCACCCAAGCCATATTCCCGTGGATGTCTGTATCATATATCAATTTCAAAACCTCTCTTGATGCTTAATACAATTCTTTTTACACTACGGCATGATGAAGCACCCAAGCCATATTCCCGTGGATGTCTGTATCATATATCAATTTCAAAACCTCTCTTGATGCTTAATACAATTCTTTTTACACTACGGCATGATGAAGCACCCAAGCCATATTCCCGTGGATGTCTGTATCATATATCAATTTCAAAACCTCTCTTGATGCTTAATACAATTCTTTTTACACTACGGCATGATGAAGCACCCAAGCCATATTCCCGTGGATGTCTGTATCATATATCAATTTCAAAACCTCTCTTGATGCTGAATACAATTCTTTTTACACTAAGGTATGATGCAGCACCCAAGCCATATTCCCGTGGATGTCTGTATCATATATCAATTTCAAAACCTCTCTTGATGCTTAATACAATTCTTTTTACACTACGGCATGATGAAGCACCCAAGCCATATTCCCGTGGATGTCTGTATCATATATCAATTTCAAAACCTCTCTTTATGCTTTAATACAATTATTTTTACACTACGGTATGATGCAGCACCCAAGCCATATTCCCGTGGATGTCTGTATCATATATCAATTTCAAAACCTCTCTTGATGCTTAATACAATTCTTTTTACACTACGGTATGATGCAGCACCCAAGCCATATTCCCGTGGATGTCTGTATCATATATCAATTTCAAAACCTCTCTTGATGCTGAATACAATTCTTTTTACACTAAGGTATGATGCAGCACCCAAGCCATATTCCCGTGGATGTCTGTATCATATATCAATTTCAAAACCTCTCTTGATGCTTAATACAATTCTTTTTACACTACGGCATGATGAAGCACCCAAGCCATATTCCCGTGGATGTCTGTATCATATATCAATTTCAAAACCTCTCTTGATGCTTAATACAATTCTTTTTACACTACGGCATGATGAAGCACCCAAGCCATATTCCCGTGGATGTCTGTATCATATATCAATTTCAAAACCTCTCTTTATGCTTTAATACAATTATTTTTACACTACGGTATGATGCAGCACCCAAGCCATATTCCCGTGGATGTCTGTATCATATATCACTTTCAAAACCTTTCTTTATGCTTAACACAATTCTTTTTACACTACGGCATGATGAAGCACCCAAGCCATATTCCCGTGGATGTCTGTATCATATATCAATTTCAAAACCTCTCTTGATGCTTAATACAATTCTTTTTACACTACGGCATGATGAAGCACCCAAGCCATATTCCCGTGAATGTCTGTATCATATATCAATTTCAAAACCTCTCTTTATGCTTTAATACAATTATTTTTACACTACGGTATGATGCAGCACCCAAGCCATATTCCCGTGGATGTCTGTATCATATATCAATTTCAAAACCTCTCTTGATGCTTAATACAATTCTTTTTACACTACGGCATGATGAAGCACCCAAGCCATATTCCCGTGGATGTCTGTATCATATATCAATTTCAAAACCTCTCTTGATGCTTAATACAATTCTTTTTACACTACGGCATGATGAAGCACCCAAGCCATATTCCCGTGGATGTCTGTATCATATATCAATTTCAAAACCTCTCTTGATGCTTAATACAATTCTTTTTACACTACGGCATGATGAAGCACCCAAGCCATATTCCCGTGGATGTCTGTATCATATATCAATTTCAAAACCTCTCTTGATGCTGAATACAATTCTTTTTACACTAAGGTATGATGCAGCACCCAAGCCATATTCCCGTGGATGTCTGTATCATATATCAATTTCAAAACCTCTCTTGATGCTTAATACAATTCTTTTTACACTACGGCATGATGAAGCACCCAAGCCATATTCCCGTGGATGTCTGTATCATATATCAATTTCAAAACCTCTCTTTATGCTTTAATACAATTATTTTTACACTACGGTATGATGCAGCACCCAAGCCATATTCCCGTGGATGTCTGTATCATATATCAATTTCAAAACCTCTCTTGATGCTTAATACAATTCTTTTTACACTACGGTATGATGCAGCACCCAAGCCATATTCCCGTGGATGTCTGTATCATATATCAATTTCAAAACCTCTCTTGATGCTGAATACAATTCTTTTTACACTAAGGTATGATGCAGCACCCAAGCCATATTCCCGTGGATGTCTGTATCATATATCAATTTCAAAACCTCTCTTGATGCTTAATACAATTCTTTTTACACTACGGCATGATGAAGCACCCAAGCCATATTCCCGTGGATGTCTGTATCATATATCAATTTCAAAACCTCTCTTGATGCTTAATACAATTCTTTTTACACTACGGCATGATGAAGCACCCAAGCCATATTCCCGTGGATGTCTGTATCATATATCAATTTCAAAACCTCTCTTTATGCTTTAATACAATTATTTTTACACTACGGTATGATGCAGCACCCAAGCCATATTCCCGTGGATGTCTGTATCATATATCAATTTCAAAACCTCTCTTGATGCTTAATACAATTCTTTTTACACTACGGCATGATGAAGCACCCAAACCATATTCCCGTGGATGTCTGTATCATATATCAATTTCAAAACCTCTCTTTATGCTTTAATACAATTATTTTTACACTACGGTATGATGCAGCACCCAAGCCATATTCCCGTGGATGTCTGTATCATATATCAATTTCAAAACCTCTCTTGATGCTTAATACAATTCTTTTTACACTACGGTATGATGCAGCACCCAAGCCATATTCCCGTGGATGTCTGTATCATATATCAATTTCAAAACCTCTCTTGATGCTGAATACAATTCTTTTTACACTAAGGTATGATGCAGCACCCAAGCCATATTCCCGTGGATGTCTGTATCATATATCAATTTCAAAACCTCTCTTGATGCTTAATACAATTCTTTTTACACTACGGCATGATGAAGCACCCAAGCCATATTCCCGTGGATGTCTGTATCATATATCAATTTCAAAACCTCTCTTTATGCTTTAATACAATTATTTTTACACTACGGTATGATGCAGCACCCAAGCCATATTCCCGTGGATGTCTGTATCATATATCAATTTCAAAACCTCTCTTGATGCTTAATACAATTCTTTTTACACTACGGTATGATGCAGCACCCAAGCCATATTCCCGTGGATGTCTGTATCATATATCAATTTCAAAACCTCTCTTGATGCTGAATACAATTCTTTTTACACTAAGGTATGATGCAGCACCCAAGCCATATTCCCGTGGATGTCTGTATCATATATCAATTTCAAAACCTCTCTTGATGCTTAATACAATTCTTTTTACACTACGGCATGATGAAGCACCCAAGCCATATTCCCGTGGATGTCTGTATCATATATCAATTTCAAAACCTCTCTTTATGCTTTAATACAATTATTTTTACACTACGGTATGATGCAGCACCCAAGCCATATTCCCGTGGATGTCTGTATCATATATCAATTTCAAAACCTCTCTTGATGCTTAATACAATTCTTTTTACACTACGGTATGATGCAGCACCCAAGCCATATTCCCGTGGATGTCTGTATCATATATCAATTTCAAAACCTCTCTTGATGCTGAATACAATTCTTTTTACACTAAGGTATGATGCAGCACCCAAGCCATATTCCCGTGGATGTCTGTATCATATATCAATTTCAAAACCTCTCTTGATGCTTAATACAATTCTTTTTACACTACGGCATGATGAAGCACCCAAGCCATATTCCCGTGGATGTCTGTATCATATATCAATTTCAAAACCTCTCTTTATGCTTTAATACAATTATTTTTACACTACGGTATGATGCAGCACCCAAGCCATATTCCCGTGGATGTCTGTATCATATATCAATTTCAAAACCTCTCTTGATGCTTAATACATTTCTTTTTACACTACGGTATGATGCAGCACCCAAGCCATATTCCCGTGGATGTCTGTATCATATATCAATTTCAAAACCTCTCTTGATGCTGAATACAATTCTTTTTACACTAAGGTATGATGCAGCACCCAAGCCATATTCCCGTGGATGTCTGTATCATATATCATATATCAATTTCAAAACCTCTCTTGATGCTTAATACAATTCTTTTTACACTACGGTATGATGCAGCACCCAAGCCATATTCCCGTGGATGTCTGTATCATATATCAATTTCAAAACCTCTCTTGATGCTTAATACAATTCTTTTTACACTACGGTATGATGCAGCACCCAAGCCATATTCCCGTGGATGTCTGTATCATATATCAATTTCAAAACCTCTCTTGATGCTGAATACAATTCTTTTTACACTACAGTATGATGCAGCACCCAAGACATATTCCCGTATTAAAAAATAAGTTAACACACTCCGTAATGTGGCATTTTAACCTCTCGTATACATCTTATTTCGTAACATTGTACCATTTTAAGACCATAGCTAACAAAACTAAAAAAAAAGATTAAAATTTTACAGAAATTGAAACCGATAAAATTATCAAGTCGAACAAATTATATTGAACACGCAAAGCGGTTTATGGTAAATATCTGGGTCTACATTCGCGCATCTTCATCCCACGGACAAAATATTACGTTAGGTCATGAAAATAAAGCTGTGGCTGTCTCAGGTTCTATTAAAATAAAATATGGAAATATAAATAGACAAGCTGTACCGGTGTATTATACTTCAGATATTTAAGGTACAAGAAAAGAAAAGGTTTAGATACCTTACTTGAAAACATTTGAAATTAAGATGTTTCGATTACCTCACTGATTGGGTCGTTTAAAGATTGAGGACAATATGACACAAATAAATAATTACCTGTAATTTTTACTTGTTTTCGAAGTAAGAACCTTATGCTATCTTATGGGCTTTCTATAGACATTTTGCGCATGTTGAATGCTCTTTGATTATTTGATGCATTTGTCCATATGCCTGCAAATGGATTGACTTTTCGAAGGGTCTCATCCAATTGTTGCATTATTTCGGGTATAATTTTTTTTAATGAATTTTTTATTTTTTTCTTCTGCGGAATAAAAAAAATCAAGTCGTCCATAACCGGATTATTTGTTTTATTTGTCACTAGCTGTACCCGGCCACGCATTGCTGTGGCTCAGACTGGTTAAATGGAAAAGAAAGAAAAGAGAAAGCACACGTTTCTAAGATGTTTAATTTCACAATGCTTGTGAGTATACAATATTTTTGACATCTTTCAGTCTTTCTCAGCCTGTCACGTTCATTCTGTTGAGAACGAAGCAGATCTGAAGCTGCCGAACGCGATCGCCGTGCTCGCAACCGTGCATCCTCAAGTCTGGCTGCACGTCGCTCTGCTGCTTCCTCGGCCCGTATTTGAGCTATTCTTTGTCTTTTTCGTTCGTTTGCTGATACCCGTTCTTCCTCAGTTTGATTTGCAATTACTCGACGCACTGCTTCCGCTCCGCGAGTACGACGACCTAAGTTTGATCTTCTATGAGACATTATTTTGATGAACTAAAGCAGATCGATTGCACTGAAAAAGAAGAAAGAAATTTATAACAAAAACATATAAAATTGCGAAACATTAAAAAAGGAAAAAAAATATATTAACGAAATATTTCAATTCAAACACATATCAATCGACACAGCTCAATTCCAACGCAATGAGTAACGAAATATTTCAATCCGCTAGAACAAATCACTCCGAAGAGGTAAATTTCACGATATACGAGTAATTTGAATCCAAATGAAAATCAATCGATATAGCTCAATTTCGAAAGAATGTTATAACAAAAACAAATAAAATTGCGAAACATTAAAAAAGGAAAAAACACGAACTAAAAAACAAAGAAAAGTCAAAAAAAAAAAATACTAACGAAATATTTCAATTCCAACGCAGATCAATCAACACATATCAATTCCAACGCATTTCACGATATAATTTGAATTCAAGTGAAAATAAATCGACGCAGCTCAATTCCACCGCCAATTGCACTGAAAAATAAGAAAAGCAGTTAAAAAAACGAAATGAAAGAATCGAAAACATTGGAAATGCTAAGTGCCAGAACCTGTTAATGAGTAATGTTTAGTATTGCGTGTGTTGATGTTACGTTCAACAGATGGCGCTCCCATTGCCATAAAATATTTAGTATAGCGTTTGTTTCTTTTACGTCCATTAGATGGCGAAACAGTTGTGGGATGTTTTTATATACTTTTTTTTATATATAACTGGATATAAAAAAGTAAATAAAAACATGCGCGTATTTGAATGCAACTTTGTGTCAAAATTTCAAAGCAATCGGTGAACAACTTTCGGAGATTTAAGGTTTTTAACAAACGAACATTTACATTTTTATTTATATAGATAATCTTTTCATAAACAAATAATAATTTACATAGTCTTTATGTAATTTTTCAAAATAGAATTCTTAATTTTGTTTAATATAAAGTTTATATTTTTTCTTTGTAGGTGTATGTATATTTCTTTGTAGGTGTATGTATATTTCTTTGTTATAAAGCTAAGTATATAATTAGGTGCCTAGACATTCGTATAGCAAAGTGAAATTTCGCAAAATAACTAATTGTCCCCATCATGAAACATACGAGTATATGGTACATATGTGAAATCAAAACTGGAGCAAACACATCGATAACCAAAACCATATCGTTTTCAGATTGAGCATATTTAATGTTTGCTCATCAGTGTTTTATACCAAGTAACCTAGACAATACTCATTCATCCATCCGTACTATACTTCTCAACATATTCAACTTGCCGATGTGGATATATTAAAGAGTGTGGCCGGGAGTCAGCCGAATTATGCTTGTTAATTCATGGCGAGGCGTATGTATGTGACAATAGTGAAAAATGGGTGCCAAGATATAATGGCATAGTCCAATGGTTAGCATGTTTCCTTGGCATTTATGCGAATTCGATCCCTGGCAACCACAGGACTGGCTTTATCAGATATTTTTTATCATACGTTAAATATTTGAATGCAGTTTATAAACTGTTCATAATAAAGTCTGTATGCACTGGTATGACATGAATAACGAAACAATGTATTTAATATGCTCGTAGGTAAGTATTTTTTGGTAAATATTTCCTTCCAGTAAATGTTAAACGGTTATTTTTGAGTATTATGACAAAATGTTTACTTTATGGGGTAAATATACTCTGGAAAGGGCTTTTATTAAAATTTCTCGCTTAATTTATTTTGAACTATTTTACCATAAACATTGTTTACGTACATATTACGTATTCTAGAAAATGTATCTTAATTTATGGTAATCTCGGTAAATGAAGCGTTTCGCACTAAATCATCATTATTAAATATACGAAGCTGAGATCAAAAGTAGTATAGCGTTACAATCAATAGTTAAACACTAAGATTTGTTCTCTCAGACCCAGAAGTTTCATTCAACATACCGTCGCGCGTCGTACAAAATGTTAACAAGCTTACGCTTACGCTACTTTGCAGGAAAGAGTTGTTAAGATTTTCGGTATATTCAAATAATGATCATGGACGATAAGAAATACGAACATAGACGATAAGGAAGAAGGAAAGAAAAATGGCTTCGAGATGTGGTGTTGAACTCGGATGTTCCTTATTCCATGGACTGCAAGGCGCAACAACGTCTCAACCATCCATGAATCGGATATTAACGAAACACGTTTGATAAGATATAGGAAAATAATCCTACCATAATCTGGCGAAGCTGGTGATCATTGAGACAGTTGAGATAAGGTGACGAAGATGAAGGTGACCTATGAGATGAATGCATCAAATAAATGATTTACAACATGCATTCAACATGACAAAGGACCGGAAGGATGGAGACAGGTGGTGTAACAAGTTTCAAACATAACAGAGGGCTACGACGCTCAGCATTGAGCATTTCATGAATAAAATATAATGTATTTAACTCAAATAAATATTTTTTCCTTTCGAGATATTACCATCATTCCGAGTATTCGGGATATTATTAACAATACGAGTATTCGGGATATTACCAATATTTCGACTATTCGGGATATAACCAACATAGCAAGCATTTTTTAAACTATGTTTAGATACCGTAAGGCACATTTTGTTATTTTAGCTTTTGTTAACTGATAGTCAATGTCAGAGATTTTCGAGTACTTAGTAAGAAAATACTTGACTATTTCATATCAATCAGTGCGACATGCGTTTCTACCTATCCTGTGGCGGAATGATTTCTGTTATGAGAACGATTTTTACGTCAAACTGACGTCATGCGTTATTTTATCGGTATTGTGTGTGTGATCTACATATTAATGAGAATGGTATATTTTAATAATTTATAAATAAAATAAACGTGTATACGAGATGTACGAATAAAGATGAAGTAATAAAAGGGTGTTAGTGGATATAAAGATTTGTCCTTCTACACACTCCAAAAGGGACATTGGTGTGTTGTTATGTATGTATCACAGTATTTTCCTTAAGGCCAGACAGATGGGATCATGTTTTCCCCTTCTTTTCTTGCTCTACTAACATGTTTATATTTTCGTGCATGCTGTTCTATGTCTTGTATTTGAGCGATTCACAAAGATATTTTTGCCACATTTTCATTGCCGGGAATATAAATTTTACCCATAGCTCTATGTCAATTTTTTAAATTGGTATACTCGAATGTTTCTCCTTAAGCGTTATATGAGATTAACGCACCTGTTTGTACATATAAAAATCACTAACATGAAAAATAGCAAATATGTCGTGGATAGATAATATTATTTTGCTACCTCGGGAGCAAAATAACATGGGACGGTCGGTCCAAGAGCGAGGTCGACAGCCGTATACATCAGGCTAGACTTGCATTTAATAAAAGGTCGAAAATAATAGAATCAAATAATATAGACCTAAAACTGAGAATACTCCTCATCAAGACCTATGTATGGAGTATCTTGATGTACGGCTGCGAGACATGGTGCCTATCCGAAAGAGATAGACGAAGACTAGAGGCTTTTGAGATGTGGTCCTATAGAAGACTATTAGGAATTTCCTGGAGAGACCGCATCACAAATGAAGAGGTTCTCCAACGAATCGAAGGAGGAAGGCACCTGCTCAGGATCCTGTCCGAAAGGCGTGCAAGATGGATCGGTCATATAAAACGACAAGAGGGCCTGTTGCATGCCATAATGGAGGGTATGACCGAGGGGACAAACTCTAGGGGACGCCCACGCCGAGAGTACCTGGAGGACCTGTTGGTGGACGTGCGCTGCTCAACATAGACAGATTTAAAAAGAGCCGCACAGGACAGGGGGGAATGGAGCAGAAGAGTTGAAATTGCTGCAAACCAGTCGTAGGACTGCAACCACGGAGAGAGAGACAATATTTCATGTATAAAACAATAATTTAATCCATTATGAGTTGACATTGTTTTTACTGCCGCACTGGCAATTAAAAGTAAACACTCGCACATGAAATGACCTTGTCAGACAAATTTCCGATATTGATATTTTCCATATCTCGGTTAATAAATTGAGATTGACCTCCTTAATCAACTTTGTAAATATAACTGAACCACTTCACTGGTAAGCTTGAGTAATTGTTTATGTCGTTATTATGTTTAGACTTTTTGTTTTTTGTCTTATGCATTTTATTTGATGTAATTGGGTTAGAACTGTATCAAATGTAAAAAAAAACAAAAATCTTTTTTTTCCTCTCTATTATTAACAGCCGCTTTCGTTCAATATTCTCTCTGCCTATACTTTCCGTACTGGAAAGTAAAATAATTTCACTTATTCCAGTTGTGCTGTGACTTAAAGAATGAATATTACTCGCTAACGAGTGTATTAAATAGACACAATTAAAACAGACATTAAGATATTTGTCATTGGTGTTATCGGAGATTACAATGCAACTCAATTTATGGTAGGTATATGTGTTACACTGAGGATTTAGAACTTCAGTGTCAGCAGTTTGCTTACAAATACGATCAGTTAAGAGTTGAAACAACTCAAAACTGAGTTTATGAAAGATCATTTCTAGAAAATATACAACCCTCATAAGCTCAGATTGACACAGAGGGCCATGGGAAAATAATACTGAATATCAAAAACGAATGAAAGGATAAATCAGCAGACCAGTCACATATGTCACTGAGATGATTATCACCTCGAAGCGAAACTGGTCAAGGCACATTGCTAAATATACCGATGATAGTTGTGCCCAGAAACTATTGTAGTGTCAACCAAGGGCAGGGAAAATAAGTGTAGGAAGACCCCTAGCAAGATGGATGAATGACAGAAAAGTGGCTGGGAGTAATTGAAACCAATGTGCCCATGATAGGAACGAATGGAGGAGAAGAGAGGAGGTCTATATTCAGTACAGAATGATGATGATGTGTCTTTCGCGATGTCAACCTGAATCTCTTAACTCAGGAACTATTCATAATTTTTTCTTGTACAGTAGAATATGGCGAATTAATTTGCAAAGTGGCTATCTTTTCCGACTAACCATACAATTGTTTTACAACATGAATAAGGAAAAATTTACAATATTAATGTTGAGAAAAAAAAAAATAACATAACAATAATAAAAAAACAACAATTACAACCACGTCTCAATCAAGCTCTGTAATTACAATGTGTAATATATACTACTTGCACGCTTTTTCCACAAATAAATAATTTTCTTTTAATTACTCGCATCCCAGATGCGATTATGAGAAAATAGATCGTGTGTTTTTCGACCATCCTTTTCGTGACTGATTTAATTTTTCAAATGCTATACCTTTGCAACGTTTAATGAACGTTGCGTTCCTCCTTTCTTCGAAGAACATTTTACACATATGTTTTAGATTGATTGTTAATTTTTTGAAGTTTAATCATTTGAAGCTTTATGTTGTCTGAAAATTGATATTTTTTTTTACTTGAATTTATTACATTAAATAAATAAATAATAAATAAATATTAGGTTTATTGACAGCAACATAGTATGTACAAGATCACACCTGAATAACACTTCTAAAACACATAAATTGCAGACAATACATCAAACACAGAAGCTGTCAAAAAATCTGGGCTCATCTAATAGCATCCCCTCGGCCAAAATACACCCCACCAATATAGGACGAACCCAGCCACGGGGACACCAGATATTTTTCAGCCCACACCCTTAAACACGTAGAAACAGGAATATATACAAAAAAATAAACACAGAAAATAAATATAGTAGATGACAAAACAGAAAAAAAGAAAAAAATACATTCAAGAGAGAATACACCAAAAGGTCCGGGCTCATCCTACAAACATTCCCACGGCAGAGATACACCCCACCAATGTAGGGCGAGCCCGACCGCAAGGGCATCAGGGGGCTTCCATCCCACACCCCCATTAAGGCTTATTATATAATTTTAGATTATAATATTGTGGCATAAATCATCCTAGCACCCATCCATACTAGGACTATTTGTGCCACAATGTTATAGTTTAAAATTCTATTTATCGTTTTTGCTGGTTAGGAAAATCTTTAAAGAAACATTCGTATATCACATATAAAAACGTAACAAATACGCTGAAAGAATAAGAAATGCCATATCTTCTTCTTCACGTGTCCTGCCGGGTCCCCCCGACGTTGACGACCATCTGAGAGAAAGCTTCCCTGTCCTGGGCGGCGCGAAACAGCTCCCCCACAGTTCTGACGCCGGTCCATTGTCGGATGTTTCGAAGCCAGGAGAGCTGTCTTCTGCCGACCCCTCTGCGGCCCTCGATCTTCCCCTTCATGACGAGCTGAAGTACGGTGTATTTGTCACCTCTCATTACATGGCCAAAATATGATGTTTTACGGAGCTTAACAGTGGTGAATAGTTCTCTATTTGCATTGGCTCTACGTAGTACATCAGTGTTTGTTATCATATCGGTCCAAGATATTCTTAACATTCTACGGTGGATCCACATTTCAAACGCTTCAAGGCGGTTTATTATGTTAACTTTAAGAGTCCACGCCTCTACGCCGTAAAGTAAGACAGACCATACGTAACATTTGACCATTCTTTGTCTCAGCTTTAAGTTTATATTATCGTCACAAAGAAGGTTTTTCATTTTATTAAAAGCCGTTCGTGCCGAAAAGAAATGCCATATAGAACATATAAAAATCATTTTTATAATGATCTGCGTGACCTAGTTGGTAAGATTACTGCCTGCCAGCCTGGAAGTTGCGCGTTCGATTTCTGTTGACACCTATTTAAAAAAAATCTAGTCGGGGTTTTATTTAAGGCCTCTTTGATATTATTCTTGTTGGTTGAAAGTGAAAGATATATTACAATAAAAACAACATATTTATTAATTTTACATGCGACAAAATTTTTGATCGAGAAACACGTCTTTCGTGACCCCTCCCCTCCACCCATACACTTTTTCTTAATCTACTTGGACTCATTTTCATTATTTCTTTGACATCTTGCTTTTTCTTAATTAAAAATCTCATTTATTTGGTTCATCCATACTTTTTTTGCATTCCACCCCTCTACCTCTCACTTCTCTGTCTTAGTAAGAAGCTTGACGTCTACCCGACGATTTAGGATTTGATTCCTGACGGCACTCGAAAAAGGGTCTTAATCTGGTAAAAGAGTTCGTCTTGTAACAGTACTCAAACACAATAGACGTGTGCGCGTATTGTTCACGTGCGATAGCTATACTAACACATGTAATTACAAAAAAGTGTTCTAAACCATAAGCTCGATTACTGAGACAGTATACAATATTGTCTCCCGGCCACGATATTCAATATATTTGTGCCACTTACTCAGATAAGCTGAAGGGTGACATATGTGTTCTATTGAATGGATAAAACGGTTTTCACTAATATAAGTACATTAAATTCTTATTCTCAGTCATTCTTAAGTTAATCTTTCTACAATATATGCCCAAACTATCTTAGAGTGCTCTATTTCATGCTGCTCATTACATCAGATTGTCTAATGAAATAAATTTTAATGAAAATACTTATAAAATAATTCATGGAAATTGTTATGAGCAATTGAAGAAGTTCAGGCTGAAAAGTTTTTTCAGGAAGTCGAATGCTTTTTCAACCCTCCTGTCTGTGATGGCAGTAGCGGAGCTGGATGGAATAGCCCCCCCCCCTCTCTGACATATCGCCGTAGTGAGCCCCGCTAATTTATTACCCTGGAGAAAACCTTAGATCAAACCATTAACAAAGCCGCTAGTAGGACACATAAAAAATAATTTTCAATCGCCCTTACTTGACATTCCGAAATAATTTGAAAATCTGCCAGTAAAGCTTATTTAAAACCGAATTTTAATTGTTCTTGAATTTTAAAGTTTTCTGTAATCAAAACATATAGACAACTTGTAAAGCGATATTTTTTTAAGAAAACTCAACGAAAGAGCGCCGTAATTTTTGGATTTTTAAAAAATATCAGTGTTTCTTAATAAATTCAGATGACATACTCGTAACTTAATACTGGGTCCGTTATAGATTATGACGATCTCATGTTGTTCTGTTTTATTTAAAATACAGTTTTAAGATAACCATAATAATGTGAAACATGGTATTGCTAATTACATGTTATATGTGCAGATTAAAGAAACTTGGCATTTACCAGTGTTTTATTGGATATTTTTTCGATTTTTTATAGATTGCCCGGAAAGCAGTTTCGAATTTCTCAGATAGATGTTGTTAGGACAAAATTCTCGTTACTAACCTCATTGTAAACGTACCGATTGTGTATTGTTATAAATGGTTATAGTTAAGCGCATTTTCGACTGTTGTTTACCCAAACTTCTTGAGCGTTTTTGGCGTCATTTTGATGGTTTAAAAATGTGTTTTTCCGGTGATTGATGTTTTTTTGCTACTGTAAAGGGAAAAATGTGACATGAACTAAACCCCACCCCCTATCTATCCGTTATAAAAGCCATGATCCCAGAGCATATCGCACATATTTTCTATGCGTCCATAGAGTCAATTTCTTCAAGTTCAGCGGGATCTTATTAAAAACAACTGAAAAACTAAGATTGTCACGATCTAATAGTCCTTGCCTCTATATAGTGTACAGTTATTGGTTGTCACAAACATGCCAACACGCCGTTTCACTGTTGGGGTGGTAGGCACAGAGGTCAGAAGGCCCGACTTTCCTATCGTTATGAACATCTTTCACTTCTTCTACAAATTCTTATATAAATCCAAATCCTACGAGTTTTTCTTTTTTTTTTTGTTTCAAAATATCATCTGCTTGATCCAATCACACTTTGTTGGTTTCGTCTACTAAGCATCACACTCACATTTGCACTATACATTTGTTTTATTAGTCTTTCTTCATTCATTCGTTATACATACTCAAACCATCTCAGTGCTTTTCTTCGTCCTACTAAATGCATCAGCCTTAAGTTCACATTCCCCCTCATCACGTAATCCCGTATTTTGTCACATATTGCCACCCTATGTATTGTCTTCGTCCTACTAAATGCATCAGCCTTAAGTTCACATTCCCCCTCATCACGTAATCCCGTATTTTGTCATATATTGCCACCGTATGTATTGTCTTCGTCCTACTAAATGCGTCAGCCTTAAGTTCACATTCCCCCTCATCACGTAATCCCGTATTTTGTCACATATTGCCACCCTATGTATTGTCTTCGTCCTACTAAATGCATCAGCCTTAAGTTCACATTCCCCCTCATCACGTAATACCGTATTTTGTCACATATTGCCACCCTATGTATTGTCTTCGTCCTACTAAATGCATCAGCCTTAAGTTCACATTCCCCATCATCACGTAATCCCGTATTTTGTCACATATTGCCACCCTATGTATTATCTTCGTCCTACTAAATGCATCAACCTTAAGTTCACATTCCCCCTCATCACGTAATCCCGTATTTTGTCACATATTGCCACCGTATGTATTGTCTTCGTCCTACTAAATGCATCAGCCTTAAGTTCACATTCCCCATCATCACGTAATCCCGTATTTTGTCACATATTGCCACCCTATGTATTGTCTTCGTCCTACTAAATGCATCAGCCTTAAGTTCACATTCCCCCTCATCACGTAATCCCGTATTTTGCCACATATTGCCACCCTATGTATTGTCTTCGTCCTACTAAATGCATCAGCCTTAAGTTCACATTCCCCATCATCACGTAATCCTGTATTTTGTCACATATCGCCACCCTATGTATTGTCTTCGTCCTACTAAATGCATCAGCCTTAAGTTCACATTCCCCATCATCACGTAATCCCGTATTTTGCCACATATTGCCACCCTATGTATTGTTTTCAGTGCAAACATTAATGTCGTATTTATTTTGCTCCTTTCAATATATTTCCATGCCCAAGTTTCACTCTTATTATAATATTATGTATATATCATCATATTTATATATGTATTTAATCGTTTATAATTTCTCATAATCATTCATAAAATCAAAACATTTACCACAAACCTATCCTTTCCCGATTCCCAAAAAGATCCAAAAATTTCCAATAAATATCTTAACAGTCAGAACTTATCCGATGAAGGAGTAAGGTGTCCTACCATCGGACCGAAACTCCGAACAAGCTATCCATCACTCGGTAGAATAATGTTGTGGACTATCATCTCAGCAGATTTTAAACTGTCCGGTTCAAATACATCGTATCGCTATACGTCGTTTTTTTATATTTCTCGGAAATATTTAATTATCTGAAAAAATACTGATAAATAGCAGAATTTCTTTTTTATGTTCAAACACCTGTATATACAATATTTACTATGAAGTTGGAAAATATTATTTTGATATTCTAATCGAAAGTTAATCAATAATTTTCTTAAGAGATGGATATATTATATTTCTTAAGAGATGGATATATTATATTTCTTACACTGCTGAATTCAGTGCACCACGAATTTCATCTCTCACCTTCTGTAAAAATACTACATGACATAAGAAAGAATGAGGATATTGGGACAAATGCATATTAAAAATAGACACAGTGCGTAAGAAGACAAATATATTTATTTTGATACGTCAAAAGAACGAATTACTAGAAATTAACAAAATAATATATACGAGTAGTGTATGGTAGAAGTTACGAGACGTTTTGGATGACTTAGAAACAAGTGACAGCCAAAATTAATCAAATTTCGAAAGAGGAAAAAGTGAAAATCAGAAAATAAATGGTTCAATATTTTTTCTTAATTTTCACACAATATATTCTGGCTTTGTAGAGTCTCCCGACGTTTAGCTCAACAGGCGGTCGCGATGCTTGGCCACCCCCATCCTGCCCTGAAACCGCATTGCTATTGAGAATAATATTTCGTATAAATTATTATTTGGAATCAAGCAACGGAATCCACTTTACAAATAATCTTGTAAGAGGCCCATAAATAATAAAACACATTTCGTCCGAGATTTACCTTCGTCAGCTGTTTGCGTGCCAAAACATTTCGGTATTGCTAGGACCCTGTCGAAATGTCGCGGCTGTAACAGGGCCGTCATTTATAATTTTATATTACATTTTTATAATTTGAAACTCAACGACTTGGAAGAAAAACTTTTTTTCCCATTATGTTCGCCAAACGTATGGAATCCACCTTACTTGTTATTGATGACAGATGCACACATATTTTATTATTTATTTTATTTTATTATTTATTATTACACATGACAAGAAATATACACAATTTGAGAAAAACAACAGATAATTTGATTTGGTCATACAATTTTAATGGATCTGGGTTTGTTGCCTTTCATTTGTCGTATCCCCAGTAAACTAGGCTTTTGCCTGTATCTCACTGAGGATATTTAGCATGAGAAAAATAAATCGATACTTCTTTCCGATTTTTGATTACACAAAAACAAAACCCCGTTGCACGCTCTCATCAACCTGACAGTGACACTCAACTACAACTGGAAACATCTTGCGAAATTCAACTCCTCACACATCATCACTCCAGAAAGACCAAAAATATTCATCCCACACTATACCGCACACAATCACAAATCTCACATAAATCCCTTCCACTCGTCATTCATCCTGAAAGCCCAAGTACTCAAAATCCTGTCGCAATAACAACCACGCTCCGATCGACTGTCTAAATGGTTTTCCTACCTTTACCTTTATTGAAGTCGGCACGCCATTGTATGTAATGGGAGCCAAATAAGCATATTGCCTTTGGGTAAAAGAGGTTTTAACTCTAGGGATGGTGAACATTTCATTAGTTGCCATGCGTGTCATGTGTGTCTGCTGAGTCTGAATCTTCCCTTCCTCTCGATGGTAGTGCCAGAGTCTGCATCTTCCCTTCCTCTCGATGGTAGTGCCATACACCGTGAATATAATCACGGTGTATTCCTTGAGGGTTAGTCAGAGAGAATATATTGAATATATAGTACCAATCAGAACACTTTTGTTTCAGTCATATTCAAACATATTGTCATGCACAATCTTCTATGGTTCATACTTATCATTTGACCTTATTTCAAAATCTGATCCACTTGATCTAGCTACGTTTTCCTTGGTCTAGTATTTCATGCGTATCTTGCACTTTTGATTTGTATACTCATATTGTCATTATTTTGTCATTAATTATCTCCACATGTCCAATTCATCTTAACGCTCCTTTCTTCACTAAACTTTAAACGTCAATTTTATCTACACATTAATCTCTGATACTCTGGGCTGGCAGGTAGTTTATCGATTAAGTCCCAGAGGTAGTCTTTAGACTAATATTGTTGAAATGATGTTATAAAAGTTTTTATGATTAACTTTATTAAATTCTTGTATTTTTTACGATCGCTGTTTGAGCAACTTGGAGATAGTATAATTTGTATTCAATTTACTTCTGCATCTTCTTTGTAATGCGTCCTTTATAATTTTTTAAATACGCTAACTCTTTCTTCTTTTAAAGTTTGATTCATTTGACCATATCATATTTTTGTGATCTGTTCCGTATTTCTCTTTCATTGTACTCGTATACAATATAACCTGGTGGGCAATGTAACAATTTATTCCCGTCAACTAGAAAGAAATTGAACAAACCTTAAATTGAAACCAGACTAGAATGAATTGCCAATGAAATTAGCTTACAGTTGCCTTACCAACTACCAACTAGGCCACGGAGATTATCACACATTCTCTGTAGATTTTTACGTCTCTTGTTTACTTCTCTAGTCGAACGACTCTCTTTATCTGAAACATGAAATCTTCTTTCTAAACAAGATTTACAATGTAAAAATGAACAACTTTTGAGTAGATAAAGAGTTTGTCTATTAAAACCATATAACTGTAGAACAGGAAAATATCCATTTCAGTTGTAATTTTAAAATTCCTTTGTCCGCTCCTGACCTTACATTCCAATAATTGAGCTCGAGACAGGACAAATAACTTGCTGAACGACCTTCCGCGAACACAACATGTCGATAAGGAATAAATTAACTTCAAAACAACATGGAATTGCCCTCCCCACTTGACACTTTTCCCATTCTCTCGTTAAATATTTTCTAACTTAGCCTTGCTACGACCGATATTGAAGGACGCATTTGTTTTTGAAAATACCAGCCTGTTTTTTCCATATTGTAGAGCTTGGCTGAGAGACATTGCTTTCGGCCCTATTTATCAAGTCTTCGAGCTATAGAGAGCCTTTTTGAATATTATTTTGAGTGGCATCGGTGATCGAATTTAAAACTCCCGAGTAAAATTGTCTTATCAACTGGACCATATTTAAAATAACGATAACATATGAATGTGTATTATTTTGACAAGGAAAAGTAATTTTCGAAACTAGTCAACAAAAAATATAAAATTCTTCCGAGTTCTTAAATACAAATTTATAAAAAAATAATTCTAATACATGCAAACAATGGCACTATAACCCTTTAAGGGTAAACAGAGAGAACATATCTTCGCATCTTTCTATATCACATAAACAAACTTTACCTTATCTGTACTCATACATCTCGACGTATATGTTCTTCTGTTTCTCGTGCAACTTATAACACTCGATTCTTACACATAATTACACACAATGATCATTGTTTACTCTTCTATGCATTTTTGTACCCGACAGTCTTCGTAAAGAACGCATTTGTGCAACAATTTTTTCTGCTCCTTTCACTCTTTTTAATGCAATGTCCACTTATTTATAACAAAGGAAACTCGTTTCTCCATCATCATCTTTCTCAGAGATCAATAAAATGCTTCGCCAAAATATTCGCAAAGATATCCGTGAATATAGTATAATACAATTTTTTTTCAAAGGAAGATTGAGAATACAAGAAGTCTCAAAAAGCTAAAACCAAATATGTCTTTAGGAAAACGCCACATCATTGCACTTAAACTTTCTGATAATACTGTAACTAAACGACGAGATTTTATCCTTTTATCCTGAAGAGAGCGGAAGAATTTTATGGAGAACTACAAGTACCATATAACATATTATGCCGATACAGATACGGATACGGTAATTGTACCTGATACAAATTCAAATCTGGAATTTATAGTTCATTCCTTCGCGAAATGTTATTTTTATATGTTTACAATTCATGATCATTTAACATTTAATTGCAAACTTTAAAACTGCTAAACTCAACCAAAAACCAGTAAAAAAACTGGGTGCAATTTGGTCACTCTGACATAACACAAAGTTAAAGTAAGTTATTTCGCCAGCACACACCCCACTGAAACTCAGTTACGTAGAGGCAAAAGTCACGCGAGATATGGCCGGAACTTGCCACTGCATTTGGGATGCTCGTCTAAAGTACGACTTGCAGTTTATAAGCGAATAAATCTAATGCCCTCCACCAGAATACAATACAAGCGCACACAAACATATTTTAAGAGATTTACTGTAAATGTTGTATTTTACAAGTTGAAAGAAATTGTAATCTTGCAATATATGAAAGAGTAAGGAATTATCGTATAATGGACAGTGAGACTATTAATTCTATTTATTTTAACATTTCTTTATATTCTTCTTTTAAATCTCCTTAAGAGAGAGATTTAAAAAATTTTTTTTTTGAGTTAGAAATTATTTAAAAAAATCTTGCATTGAAACAGAATTATTTGATACTTAAATGTGAAAAAAACTTACATTTAATCTGTTTCGTTCTACAAAAGCATTGTCAAACTGTACTCAATAAATTGCTAAAATGAAGTGCTAAAATATAAATACCATATTAATGAATAAGTCTTGTATTGTTGATTGAATTTAAAAGGTTGTTCGGAAGTAGTTTATTGTTTATTGGACGCTACAAACGTGCTGTATTATATTATAAAAATTTATGGTTTAGAACATTTTTGGCAATTATTCACCCAAAATTTTTGACCTCTTTTTTAAAGATGAACCAAACATGTGGATTTTTCTGTGGTTGATGTTTTTTAACTAGGCAAAAGAAGAAAAGTGAAACAAATAAAAAAAGATATGTAGTGTACGGTGACGATGCATTAAGCCAGCGTATATCAAATGTGGCTTAAAATCCGTAATGGGGATATCACCATTCCGAAGATGATTACCAACTGATGACAACCAAATTAGGGCTTTGATCGAGAATAACCAGCGTCGTACAAGATTGATTGCAGAGATACTGAAAATATCGAAAACAACCGCCCACGCGCAAGTTATACCTACGAGTAAATATGAAAAATGGGTTTGAATTTGACATGAATATACGAAATTACTTCCCATATAATCCAATATTTTTTCGCTTCTCGTGTTGTACTTTACCATGTACTGGTATATTTATGCATCCTTTTTTAAATGATACATGGATCCTAAATTAGAAGTTTTGTATTAAATTAAATTAATACATTGTTTTTTAAAAATTGCTACTGCTATATGTAATGGATTCTTAAGTGTCGTTTAATTTGTTGATACATATGTGAATACTATACACTGTTTATTAGAATAAACGCTCTCTTTAGCATAGTTGATAAGACGTCTGTTTATCAGCCCAGAGTTAAGTTAGTAGAATCCAGATTGTTTTGAAAATGATCCCTGTCTGGTTTTCACTAAAGGCCTCTTTAACATATTTTTGGTTCGTTGTATGAATTTGCCTCATGACATTACACCTGCCATGTTGAACTGCATATATTTAAAATTTAATACAATACTACATTTAAAATGTAAAATTTAAAACTAGGAAAGTGAGTTTAATGGCTACAACTAATTAAAATCCTTTCTTTGTATGGTACCCTTCCACAAATTCAAATAAGTGATTCGGACATGTTGAAGAGTATGGTTGGGAGACAATATTGTCTTCAGCCCCAATAATCGATTCTTCGGGTTAAGGACCGCACGGAACTTCAATACACGTGTTAGAAACATTACGGCACGTGAAGAGGCTACAACACAAGTATTTTTACCAGACGAACTCTTTTACCAGACTGAGCCCCTATCTTTTTGTTAGATATCATCTGGAATCGAATCCAAACCCTTCAGGTGAAATTCAAACGTCTTACTTGCAAGGCCATGGGGATTGATAAACTAAGGGAATGAGTTGCGGAAGAATAATCAAACAAATATGTATATTAGAAATGAAAAGAGAGCGAGGAAGAGGTAGACAGAAAAAATAGGAGAAATTTAAAATAATGGAAAAGTAAGAAGTATGGGGATATGAATAAATGATAAGCAACATTCTTCGTATAGCATAAATTCAGCTGAATTAAAGTGTAGGAGCCGAAAGTATTTTCTTTTCACTCAAATAATATGCATCTGGGTTTGTTGCAAATCATTTGTCGTGACCCCAGTAAATCAGAATTTTGCCTGTATCTTACTGTTGACATATGAACATTAAAAATAGGTTGATATTTTCGCCGATTGTTGAGTATTATAATATTCTCATTAACCTGATAAGTTATGACACCTTGTGACGAGTATCTACCGCATAAGCAAACCCTTGACTCCGGATTCATAGTTCAACCTTAACAATATGTATTAAATCCTAACTTTTTTACTAAAGAAATTAGTATTTAAAGTTAAATTTTGTAAATAAGGGATTCACGTGGTTTCATTGCCTCACTTTTAAGCTAGTAGCGTATAAGGTTTAACTCTGAATATAAATCACGACATTTAACGGTTTGAAATTAGTATTTAGGCTGGACTATGAATCGGGCCCTAGTGTACTGTATCAATGTAATGAAATCAATATTCCCTCATATAATTTCCTACTTCAGCTTATAAGTTTTTTTATGGTCAAGTATTCTTAGTGAGATTATAAATAGTTTTTAATGTAAGTTTATTGAAAATAAGTTAATTATTTTTTTCTTCAACGAATTTAAAAAATTTATATCTAAATTTATTTCTCTCTAAATGTTTTCGAGTTAATTATAAAAATAGTTTTAACAAGTTTCATCAAAAGACTTCCTGAGACCCACATACCAAACTTGCTCAGGGATCGGCAAGTTTTTACTGATATGTACTTTACTGAAGTATAATATTGAAGGTAAGGAACGTACAATAATGGTAATAAAAGTAAAAGAATTAAAGAGCCTCTTTTCCATTCATTCTACTAATATTAAATTTAACATGTTAATTTTTTTCTATATGTATGAAATTAATGTTCGTAAATTGTAGACCAATAAGGTTTTAGCCAAATTAAGGAACATTTATCGTTTATATATCATCATCATCATTGTCAACCAGGGTCGATCCACAGCTGGATGAAGGTCTTCCCAAGTTGACTCCTAATTGTTCGGTTTTTTGCCCGTTGGCGCCATGTGATGCTGCCATGCTTCCTGATTTTCATCTATCCAGCATACTTTCGGTCTTATTCTGGGCATCTTAATGCCTCTTGGGTACCATTGTATTATTTCGGACGTCCATCGGGAACCTAATATTCTGGTTACGTGTCCTGCCCATTACCATTTCATTTTATTGCACACTTTTATTATGTATTGGGAGATTACATTGAAGATGTTGTTCAAACGTCCAAATGAGCTCCATGCTAGTTTTGTCCTTCGTGATATTTTCTCCAATATGCCACCTACAAAGGAAATAAGACAACAATAACATAAAAACACCCTCCGGAAGACGTCCTGGACAGGGCTATAGCAGTGGTCCTAGAAGGGAGGCTTTGATACGGACACGGAGGATCGGCAATGGCTGCTTTAAGATGAACATTGCAACGTTCAATGCTCGAACACTATCAAGTCCATATCACTGAACTTAAAGAAGAACTAAGTAACATCAATTGGGATATCGTTGGGCTAAGCGGAGTCAGAAGAAAGGGAGAAGACATGATAGAACTGAAAGATGGACATCATCTGTATTTTTGAGGTACAGAAGAGGGAAGCACACGTAGAGTGGGATTTATAAAACGGCACAATATGAAAGTATAAGGGTAAAAAAATATTAGAGTGAGAAAATAGGAAAGGAAAGAGAGTACTCATTGTTGAATTAAATGGTTACATAACAGGATAATGGGGACTACAATGGTTGCAGAACAGGATACCGGGGACCACAATGGGCTCTTGCTTATATATATTCGATAGTTATATACATTTCATTATTTACACTGTTCCTTATCTCTTAACTTAACGTATATGGTATGTTATAAACGGCATGCGTGACTTTGTTGGTAATAAGCTTATATTCCAACCCTGCAATTGTTTGTTAGATTTCTGTTGGTACAATTTTTTTTTTTCGAAATATTTCTGGTACTCTTTTTCTTGACCTTACGATGTTTATTTGGCATACTAGGATTTATATTTTCATCTCGTTTTCCTCCTTAGTTTCATGACTGAAATTTCTCAAATCATTAAGTTTGATGTCACACAACTAGCCTGTACTCGTATATTGTGATTTAATATTCATAGTGTCCAAACGAGATAACCGCTTCTCAAGCAGTGGCCCCTCTTTAAAGAGCTTGACAGGATATGCAACAGGTTTGTAATAACTTCTCATCACAGCTGAGTTAAAGTTCTATCATGGCTATTGTTCTAGTTCTAGGGTCATGGATATTGAAGATACAATTATAAGCTTCTTAGGATTATGAAATACTCTTCAGTAGGGACATAATATATGCATTTCGTTTCATTGTTATTTCTACACTTATGATTTTTTGTTAAGGTCTGCTAAGATAATGGATAACAACAGTAATTTATTATTGACTTTAATGTATGGGAGGGAAACTTGGATGTAGAAAATTATTGAAAGGAGTTTTAAACTATTCTGTAGATTCGTGCACTATGAAGAATACACGGGGTGACGATATATGATTGAACATAGTGATTTCAGAATTATGTCAACAAGACACTCATATATTAAGTAGAACGAAAAAGAGTTTTTGCAGATGGTTTTAGAGTTATCGATAAAATACTGACAACATATATTATATGTACAGTACAGTTGGGATGGAAGGCGCGGCAGATGAATATTAAATAATACTCATATATGATTTAATCAAGGGAATGAATTTAGAAACAATGAAATATCAGAAAAATCCAAGTTACATGTGTTACAAATTCCATAGACAATAAGGTGCCTTCAGACCTCCATATTCGAAGAACTTACTCACTGATAGATTGTCGACAATATACCTATGACAAGTGCTTTAATTCTTACACATTATTCGTGATCAAGGAAACAGTTTGATGTAGCCTTTTGGTCACTGAAAGCGTTAGAAGGAAGAACCTCAATGTGCTGGAAAAATACGTGTACTGCTATCTAAAGGCGAGTTATCTCAATCCTATTTTTGCAAAACAAAATGTGAGTATAATAAAAAATAATCATAAACAGCCATTAATGTCAATGCTGTTTCTATAATAAACATAAACAGATATTAATATCAATGCTGTTTCTATTAATAATCATAAACAGCCATTAACATCAATGCCGTTTCTATTAATAATCATAAACAGCCATTATTATCAATGCTGTTCCTATTAATAATCATAAACAGCCCATATCAATATCAATACTATTTCTATTAAAACAAAAACTCTTACTTCTTCTTAGTGCCATTTCCTACCGAAGGCTAGCGATTATCATAGCAATTTTTTCTACCAGGTCTGCGTCTGCCTTCTATCTTTTCTTGCACTACACGCTAATGAGTCCGATATTTAAATGTTTCACAATTTGTTATTTATAGTTAAGGCATTAACACTGTGGAGGTTTAAAGACACTGTAGTTTGTTTAGTCCAACACTGTTTTTGTTTGTGTTCCTTTGATGATGATGTGAACACCTTGAAACCGGTAGGGTTATACCGTTATATGAAGTGAAGTAAATCGTGTTGGACTAAACAAATAACATAGTTTCATAATTAAAAAAAATATTTTAATAATATTTTTTTTTAAAAAGCACTCTTACGGCGTTTGCACATCATTAACAAACCGAACCAAAAACAAAATTTAATAAATATATGTTGTGAACAGTTGCAAGAATAAATTTGCACAAAACAAAAAAAAAAACCATCACAATCACACCAAGCAACATATTTTAAATGTACAAAGGACCGTACACAGATTTATAGACACAAACAATATTTACAATACACATAATTAAGGAAAGAGGAACTACATACGAGTATGTAATACTTTTTCCTTTCATAATTTTGATCCAATTTGAGTTATTGTCTTTTGTTAACGTTATGTTTTACTAAATCTTGTATGTTTTATTTCAGGTATACACGAGTATTTCCATTTATTTTAATATATCTTATGGCTTATGATGGGCATTGAAAAGTATAGGAGCCACGTATACGAACTATGGCGAATGTATTCATTTTTTTAAGGTGAACATTAATTATGTTTTCTTACTAAATTGGTTTACCACATCTGCATCCCTTACATTGTTCACCCACGAGATACGGAGCATACGTCAATACGCCCACGTTTCAAAGGCCTCTGTATTCTTGCAGTGTTTTAGTTCGAGTCTAGGCTTCTAATCTATTGGGTAAATAAAAATATCCAAATCAACGTCTCTGTTGCATAGAATTTTTTTAATTTTGACAAATACATTACGAACTTACTCTATACGTATTATTATCATGTCTCAAATCCCAATTTTATTTGAAAATGCATAAATTAATTCATATGGTAACATATTGAAGTGCGTAGCCGGGGGACAACACTATCTTTGGCCTCACTAATCGAGCTATTTACCGCAGATAATTCTACCGCATGCAAAGAGGTAACAATTTTCGTCCACTTCTAGCACGTGGAGTTTTAATTTCAGACAAATTATTTAATCAGACTAAACCCCTTTTTTTATCATCCTTGGAAAATGAACATTAAATTCTAGGGTGGAAGTCAGGTGTCTCCCCAACTAGGCCACGGATGTCATAAAGATAACAGTATTTATAATGTTTAACGCGTATACACTTTTTCCTTCCAAATATCAGCATATTGTCTATTATTATATATTGTTTTCCTTTTATAAACATTCATTTTTAGACCTTTGTTCGCGCTTGTAGCTTGAACTTTTCTTAGAATTTTTCTAGAAATCGTTTACTATCAACTCATATTGCAGTTGCATCAGCATATCGGATGTTGTAAAATACATAACCACTCATTGTTGTATTCATTGAAAGCTTCTATCAAAATGGCTTCTGAATATATGTTAAGTGACGATAGGAGGCATCCTTGACGAACTCCACATTTCTTTGTTTTTTTCTGAAAAACTATCGTCTTTTTCCCTGAAGCTAATTCTAAATAAGTAAAATATATAGTTTACATTACTTGATGTATTGACGAGTAAAAAGATTTTTAACCTGTTCACCGCGTTAAAAATCAAATTCCACGAATCCTGTGCGCGGCACAATTTCAGCGTTTTTTAATTTCTAAGTTTAAACACATATTTTGTTTAGAACCACTGATATTTGATTACAACACCAAGTAAACATGACACTTAAGTAATTTTCTGATAATTAATAATAGTCATTACTCTTAAGGAGACTCATTAAATAAAGGAGATAAACTAAACATTACGTAAAATAAACAAAGGAATGCTACGATCAAATCAATGCTTCATGACACTCACCCAATCAAATACATATAGCACTAGTAATGTTTATTTACGTAAGAGAGACTTAGTAATGTTTATTTACGTAAGAGAGACTCATCGCAGGATTCGATCCGCGCGACAGGTCGTTAATGCTGGAAATATTGAGAAACCAAAAAAATTCGGCGCTCTGTTTATTCAACAATATCTCATAAACTAATATATCATTTGACAAGGTTTTCAGAGATGTCGCTAGAATAAAGATTATTTTAAATTTTAGTTCAATTTTTATTTCGGTTTTGTGTCATTTTTTTAAAGTATTTGTGATTTGAAACTTGGATTGTCGTCAGATCACAGGCGTTTGTGCTTCCCGCGGGGAACACGTTAAAGAAGGTATTAAGCCTGGTTTTCACTTCAAGCTTCTAAAATGTCTACCGTTAAAATATAAAAAAAAAGATTTATTTTGAAAAACAATTATCGATTTTTTAAGCCAACTTTTAAAGTACATTAAATGTACAGTCTGTACGATATTAATTATTGACGACCTCTACAGAAATTGCTCTGTTCCGATGACATTGGCTTTGTATTCCAACTTAGGGGTTGTGGGTTTGATTCCCGTTGGAACCCAAATTTAAAAAAAAGTTCTGGTCGATTGAAACAGATCACCATTAGGTAACAAACCACCAGGTTAAACTATATACGACGAAAGCGTTTTATAATATAACAAGTATTATATACGTTTCATGAACCGTCTATATTACTTGATGTATTTTATACTACTCGTATATATAAAATATATCGCGTTATTTTATAGAGTTCTTCACAGTTTAAGATCCACATAAGGACAAACGTATTTAATACATTCGTCCTAGTTAATGTGCCTTCGCCCTTCCATGTCCTCGCATCCCACGCGATTTGAGATGACTTGGCGGAGAAGCGTATCAATATTTAGCAGCTTCCAGGGGCGTGCATGCTTAACCTTAAGGTTGGGAGCGAACAGGGCCAACGTACTTTCAACTGTCGATAATTTGAAACATTTTCACGTATTGTATTTGTTTTTTAACACTAAATTGTATAAAAAACTGACGGACTCATTGCCAGGTGGCAATGTTCTCCAACCAGACAACGAATTAATTAAGGTTACATGACTGCAAAAAATATTAAAATTATTATATATCTGCACAAAATTCACGAATGATATAAAATAACAACAATTAAATTGAAATTCCACTAAGGTCTAAACGTTTACGACTTGAATAAATTAGAGCGTGTATGAACACAAATACCACCCTGGCTAATCCCATCGCATGGTCATGCAATTAAAATTTAATACCTCTACTCTCAGTAATATGTCAACTAGATCCGATGGAAAACGCATTGTTCGGTTATATTCTGAAATGTTAAACATTGAATCTTTCAAAGTTATAAAGTTTCTTTCAAAATAAGGGAAAAACCAGGCAGAAATTAAACAACATTGTAATCTAAACGCTGTAAGATGAGCAATCTGAGATGGTTTGGGCATGCATAACGAACAAATGAAATACAAATATGAGTAGAAGTTGAGGTAGAGGAAGCGCAAGGAAAATGTGATTGGATCAAGTGAATTATACTTTGAAAGAAGGAAACTTTAAAAAGTCTGAGATACTCGTATTGTAGGGGCTGTTTGAGAAAGAGTATGGATTAAGAAGAGGCGAAGGATGTGTGTCGAGATAGGAAAGTCCGGCACTCTAGCCTATTTGCCTACCACGACAGGGAAATGATGTGATAGTATGTATATGTTTAAGTATTTAAATTATATTTTAACACGTTTTTTAAAAGTCTACTCGGTTACTGGGCGACTTATATCAGAACTATGTTTCTGAACTTCACGATTTTAGCGCCATTAAATTCAGTCCGTTTAAATATATTGACGTCGTGTCATATGACGTCAGGAATGTGCTCTGCCAAAATATATTGACGTCGTGTCATATGATGTCAGGAATGTGTTCTGCCAAAATATATTGACGTCGTGTCATATGACGTCAGGAATGTGTTCTGCCAAAATGTATTGACGTCGTGTCATATGACGTCAGGAATGTGTTCTGCCAAAATGTATTGACGTCGTGTCATATGACGTCAGGAATGTGTTCTGCCAAAATGTATTGACGTCGTGTCATATGACGTCAGGAATGTGTTCTGCCAAAAATATTTCAGCATCTATTCATATAATCTAACATAAAACATTTGAACCGTCTCAATATTTCATTTGGCTTCAACCATAAAATAAGTTTTATTTAGCTTGGAAATACAGCAAAACCCCGCTTTTCAGATATTTAGTTCTTGTTAAATGAACATTAAAATGGTCTTAGGATTTGAGCGAAAAAATAAAACAGTTACTTATAATTAATACAACTCATATAATTTGATACTCATCATATCTGTATTGGTGATGTGAACCTGTTGAATACAAGTCTTTGGTTCTATTAACCGAGTCTTTAGATTCAAAACCACTGGAATAGCCCACTAGCTTGCAGTTTGTTATCATACATGTTGGCAACACCTTATTGACGAACGAAACCAAATGGATCCCTCGTTTTTTGAGTACACTCGTCAATCAAACATGAAACTCTGTTTCAAGACAAGCATCTAACAAATTAGGTTAAGTGAGTACTGAGAAACTGACTGAATCTTGACATAACAAACTATTGAAAGAGGATCAGATATTCACCCTTGTAGTGTTAAATCATCCGCATAATACGTTTCCTGTAATTGGTGATTAGTGTAAACTATCAAATGGTATAAAACAGTAGTCCATACAAAATCCATACAAAATCAAACCCAAATATCAAAATGCAACCCCTGTAGGTAACCCAAAAATTACCAGTATCAAAGCAAGAAAGCACCAGACATCCCATATTCCATGAATGTTTTTATTCCATGCATATTTTCACCCAGTTTTTCATATTTCAATTGTAAAAAATACATTAGATATAAATTTTTAATCCAAGATGACTAAAAATCTAAATCTGCTAAGTATAGCTTTTTGAATGTATACGAGTAAGTGAGACCCTACTGTATTCAGGTTTCATTGATAACTGAGAGTTTTAGGCTGAATCACTGAATTTCAGTATTCACGAATGAGGGGCGGCAGGCAGTGGCCCCCACGCTAACCACCGCAGCAGGCTCGCATATCGGGGTGTATAATTAATATGTTTCCTCCCTCGGTCCTTAATCCTCGCACCTCACATTTTATTTCCATAGGAGGAGGTGCGGCGGCGAGGAACGTGATTTCAAGTAGATGAGTACAACGTTTTCTTCTTCAAATAGAGCTTTGACATTTAAAAGAGCTTGAAATAGTAAATTTTCTAATTTCAAAAATAGATATTGCTTGAACTAGAAAATCAAATAAAAAAAAAATAAAAAATGACTATTTCTGTAAACATCGTGGAAGTACGAGTACATGTATTTAAAAAAAATTAGAGATTTAACATAAATTGAGAATTTTGTGTACGTACTCGTAAAACAAGAAAAAAACAAAATGCCATTGAAGCCTAAATACTCGTATATTTTGATTTGTAAAAATACGTAGATCAAACATTGCTTGTGAAATTGGAAACGCAGTAAAAAGCAACTGTACTGTAGTTTAGTTGACATACTCGTATTACAAACCAGGCGGGTTGGTTGCTATATTCTAAACAACCAGAAAAGGGTTTAAAGGGCGGGAACCAGAATAGGAGTTTTGTTTATAATAAAATCTGGATGATGATGAGAATTAAATAAACAACTCTCGTATTGGAAGACAGGCGTTTTACCAACTAGGCCTCGGAAATCGTATTTTTGTAAGCATTTTGATGTTGGTCGAGTGCGTTTCTACATCAGCGCTGTAAAAATGTTGCGCGACCTTCATCAGTGTTCATTGAATATGATATGATACTCGTTATTGGATTTAAGATATAATACAAAACAGTTATTGTATGTTTAGTCAACACTTTAATCATTCAGGGATTTTAAATGTTGCTTTTGTAATAAACGATTCCTTCAGAATGCGTGGGCCATCCTGTATTACCTGAGCTAAAATATATGAAGGCGAGGTTTTGGTTAACTTACTAAACTCTATTTTCTTCTATTGTACACATTCATTCAACATGTCATGAAGCCCAATTTTGAAGTAAAATATTAATAAAAACCATTTCGTGTTTATGAAAGAAAGATAAGCTTAATAATTGAGTGAGAGGAAAACTAAGATAACTTTGATAATAATTATTATAAAATGACGCCAAACCACTAATACAATAATATATTGTTCATACAAAGCACACTTAACATATGACATGCATTGTCGCGCGGTAACGTACTGAATTTACGCTTTATGCGTTATCGCGTGACCATGCAAGCGGCCATGAATAACGCCATTTCGAACCACGCGCTGTGCTACTCCCCTCGAATGCCAAAGATATTCTTTTCCGTCTAGTGTTCGGAGGTATAAGGATATCTATGACTTCGGTCATACCTATTCTTAAAAAAAAAGAGAAAAAAGAAAACACTCTGATCATCTCACTTGGGTGTGTGCCATCGGATCCAGTACAGCGGTGTGGTCGGTAAGTTTGCTGGTATACAACGGCTCACTAACTTTAGAAAACAAAAACTCCACGACACAGCTTCGTTTTCCAACAGAATTGACGTTGAAATGGAGAGGGGATCCTTGACTACGAGGACGAGGCCCAGCAACGATCGAATGACCGATTTTAAAGTTACGATTAGCAACTGCCACTTCCACTAGAACTAATTGCAACTCGTATAATTCAACTCATTTAACTTTTCCAGTTCTCGATTTTGCTTTAGAAAACAATCACTTATGTGAACTAGTTGATAAGACGCTTGTCTCCCAGCCCCAGCCCCAGCCCCAGCCCGGTTGTTGCGAATTTTTATCAGATTATTTTAAAGGATTTCTTTCTAGTTTTTACTCAAGTCCTCTTTGACATCTTTTTGGTTGGTCAAAAGAAATTGCCACATGACAATAAGCCTGCTAGTGTATTGTATACAGCAAAGGTGTAATAAAATACAAAAAGTAGTGTCTGAATATGAAACTGCACAACTGCTCTCCAAAACTGAAATGAGAATTTAGGAATGATTGGCAAATGAGTTAAGAATAATTATAATTTGAGAACTATCTTCGAGAATGAAAAATTAATAATAATTTATTTATCTCGAACTTGAAATAAAACTTTAATTCACTTCAATTTGAATGTTTCGTTCTTTATACTTAAACTAGCTATTACATATTTTTTGTAATCTAAACCAAATTTATTATATATCCGATACATTTTATTAGTTTATAACTAGAAAAAATAAAAGTTGAATGAATACTCGTTTACATAAAAAGTATAAAATAAACGACATTCAATTCCGGTCGCACCTGTATGTAATTATACCAACATCACACTAAAATGGCCATCTTTGGGTATGTAATGAATATTTTGGCATTGTGATGGTTATTTCTGGTAATGTAACGGTTTGTAGGGAATACCGACATCCCTAAATATTGTCAACATGCACGGTCAACGACCGATGAATCAACCTTTGAATATGTACAAAGATGACATACCAGAACGTCAATAATGTTTACACGCAAATAATATTTACGTCGCATTCCACGGTAGAGAGAGAACGCATCGCGTTGTCTCGCCGTTTCGGCACTAAATATTCTACCCACTATATCATTGGCAACGTCTGCGACCACCTCGGTACGCACAGGAGTGAGATCAAGATATACCGCGGACGCATTCACGCGCCCCGTTCTGAAATTGTATATATACCTACTTATTATTATTCACTTGACCATTCATCGCTGTTTACTATTTATCGATTATTCACTCTCACTTTTTCGCATTCCTGAATCGACGTATTTTATTTTAAATACAAAACAAATCAAAATCATCACGACGTATCAGTAAAGCATCCCGCTAAAGGTTATTACTGATGGTTATTTTAGACATTATAATGGTTAATATGGTTCGATTTCTAGCGAGGGTCACAATATTTTGGCGTTATGATTCGATTGCTAGCGAGGGTCACTATATTTTTAAATATTTCCACCTGTATTTATATTTTGACGCTTAGATATACTATACGATATCCTTTTCGTAATTCTAGTTCATTGATTTGATTTCAAGAGCGACTTTTAAATATAATACATATCTTTCAATGATTACACTTGTTTTTCCATCAATCTTTTTATATTAACCACCTTCTACCATCATCTCCTATCCCAGTCTTTGGTGGCATTTACAAATATTTTATTGTTTTTATTCATTTGTGTTTTAATGCTTTTTGAATGTTTTAGATTTTATTTTTTTCTTTTTTCAAATCACGTTGTAACTTTTTTGTTAACTGTTTGTAGCCTTTATAAGAATTATCAAGGGTTGCCAAGTTTAATTAACCAAGAGCCCCCATATAGGAATCTTGAAAGTTTTGAGGGGAACAAATTTTTTTTTGGGTAATTATAACGATCAAAATTTTAAACATTCCAAATAATATAACAACAACACGAGCGAATATAGTGAATTACGTAAGTTACATAACACCTTTGCTGTTAAAAATGTAAATAATTGTATTATTTCGCTGTATGTATGCGAGACGCATTGAAAGCACTAAAGAGCAGCATGTGGTTCTTTAACCACGGTTTTACCATGCCTGGTATATATCATAGTCAAAAATGTTCCAAACCCATGTCATAGTGTATCAAAAATGTTAATTGCACCCTTCAACCCGTGTTCCGGCCGTGTACAGGGTTAAGCTTTCAACGCTCTTACGGTGGCGCTGCAGAGGTGGGGGAGGGTCGTGCTGCTAGCACATCGTGTCTGATATAGGCTTTCTTCTTCGTTTGCCCCTCTATCTCTTCTCTTCATTCCACTTCTCCCTTGCTCTCTCGCAGTCATGACGTCCATTCTTGAGTTTAGTGGATCGGCTGTTCTCTATCTTGAGTTTGTAGGGTTCAGAGTTTTTTTGTGAGATTATATTCATAATTTATAGAGGCTTCCCACCTTCTTCAGTGAATTTCTCGTTCACTCTTTATTCTAGGGGTGAGAATCTTGATTTAATTTTTTTTAACGAAATCTCTTTATACTGCTGTATCATACGTAGCGTATTGTAATGACTTGATGATTTGAACTCTATATAAATTCACTATATCTGATGTGTACGGCCCATGCGATCTGGTACTCTCAACTACGCTCACCACAAATAGCTTGCCTAGACTGTCCAAGTATATTTTATCTATATGTCTTAAAAATGCTTATGGGTTTCCAACATCTAGTCTAACCTAATCTGCAACTCCACCCGGATTGAATCTTTAAAAAGTATGAACGTCCATGAAATACGCAATGTGCACAGTCCACATCAAATACCAAAGGCATAAATCCTATTCCTCTTTGATTTCCCAACATCCATGTTTCTACACCATACAGAAAGAAGGAGACTAAGATGTACTTACCGTATCTTCGTTTTGATAGTGATGCTGCGATATCGTATAGTGATCTGAAATTTGAGTTGAACGGTAAATCGACCTAACCGCCATATTTGAAAATAAGACTTTTTTTTTATAACGAACCAAAAGTTTTGTGGATAAATAATTCTCAATCTTGAGCTAGAGAATTTTGAGGTGAAAATTTCCAATTATCACCTATACTTGATTTTTGACGCATTGTCTTCTAATTAATGTCTTAGACGAGTGGACTTCATTTCGATATTGGCATTTTCTTCCTACTAAAATTTTTCTTTAAAATTAATTGATATAATTATAAAATAAGGCACCTAAAATAGCGACGGTGGAGAAAAAAAATTCACGCACCAGAACGTTTCGTGTTGTCTTTCGTAAAAGGTAATTAATTTCTTCTTCTTAGTCGTGTTGCTAATGGCTGTGTATCTTGATTCCCTGATGATCTAGGACTGACGGGATAATTCGTCTCCACTGCTCCCGGTCCTGAGCCATGATGAGTGCCGCACTCAATAAGAAACTTGTCATGTCATTGATTTGGTCTATTCACTTTCCTGGAGATCGACCCATTGCTCCCCACCTCTGAACATTTCCAGTTATAACAAGCTTCTCCAAACTAAAAGGCAATTTAAATAGGTAATAAATTAATTTAGATGGAAAATGCCTGAAATTAAGATTCAAACAGGGGAGTCGTTAGTAGTGGATTACAGTAGTAGAAATCATCTCCTAGATCTAGATCTAGACCAAGTGCGCTGACATTACTAACATAACTAAAATGTTTAGGCTATTTCTCACTGATGATAAAAAGAATACGTTGTATGAGGTGTGTGTAGAAAACTTCTAAGCCCTTTCGGTACTTCATGCTTTCAGGGAGCGGCGAATTTTATAAATATATATTGCGTTGCTTTATGACTTCGTATTTTTCAGAAAATCTCTTGGTGCAATCTTAGAATGGAAACTAACATATTTGATTTACATGGGCTACGAATATAAGCGAGACCCCCTTTCATTCCACGATCGCAATGAGCCCATATTCTATGGTCCCAAAAGATAATATTACGTCCCATGGTTCTTTTTATTTTCTCTGCCTTTCTTATACACTCCCCCATGTTTTTTTCTGAAACTAATATAAAAAATATTTGCGTTATACAATACAAAACGTCTTGTAGTGTTTTTACACTTCATTAAATGTAAAGCCTGCACTGTAGTCACGAAGATGAATTTAAAAATTATTTTATTCATCATCATGAGTATCTTAAGCAAAAAAAGCAATCATTCCTTCTACTCGTACATCTTGTAGATGAGTCACGTTTGTGAATCTCGTGGTGAATTTCTTTGAAAAATGTTGATATGTTCTTGCACTTCTAAACACATAGTCTTGACATATCGATCAGATCAGATGTCAACCGGATATGTTTTTTAGATACATTTATTTATTTATTTAAACTGTAAAATTACCTAAATAATAAAAAAAACTTGACCATTTAGTGTATATTCAACATGGACACGTTGCTGCGGTGGTTGCATGTAAATTTTATTTTGTAACACTTATCCATATTAACACGTTCACTGCGTATAAAATGTCATACAGAGATGATGAAAATTCGCGAATTTTTTAAAACCCATAACTTTGTTAAAAATCAAATTCCACTTTCTATTGAAACATCATATACAAGTGTATTCCTTCGTGTCTTCAAAACACATGAAACCGGCGACGAATCCTTATCGGGAGACGTTTATGAGTGCACTCAACATTCAAGGCTATTTTGTATGGAGACGGGAGCCGTGTTCGACGCAGTGAACGTGTTAAGGCACGTGTAGTTTCTATGATACCAACCACACACCAAACAGAGACTGTTTGAATCATCCTTAAAGTCATTCTCGCAGGAAATCATACGGAATGTCTTAACGTGAGCGCTTCAAAATATAATTAATGATCAGGAACAAGATTCTCAAAATAAAGGCCTGTAGAAACCATAACATACAAGAGAAGATATTATAAAGTGTTAAAATTGTTGATTATGTTAGTTATGTTGTATTATTTACATTACTGTTTGAAGAAATCGAGACTAAATCAATTATTCTTCCAAAGATCTCGTGTCATGAACAATGAAATTTGTAACAATTAATCGATGATATTTTTCATAGAAATGAGGTTCTTGTTTTACAATACTTCTTTGTGAATGAAAACCTCAAGACAATATAAGATAACTAAAATACTGCAGTCCATAAAAAGTGGAGCATTATTTGAAATAGAAGGTACTGGATGTTTCCAGGGTCCCCTCCTCATCCATAATGATACCAATTCAATTTGTTCTGTTACTCGACATTTAATGGAGATTGATGTCCCGGAGGCACGCGTCTGCTGAATTCCTATCCGCCATTGTAATGTTCTCTCTCACTCATAAAATAACTACTTTGTCGACTTTTTTCTTCCCTTATCATCCACTTTTTCGACTAAAGATTTTGTTCTGATAATTCGTCAAAATGGCGTTTGGCATTATTTGTGAATCAAGTAGACGATAATGTAGTTCTTTATCCGCCATTTCGATGGTTCGGAATTCTTACGCTAAGTAACTGATTATTTTTTATTTTTAGATTAAACACCAGTGGCCTACTTGGTAGGATGCCTGACTTCCAACTAACAGGTTGTGAATTTGATTCCTGTTAGATCCGACATGTTTTTAAATAAGGCTACCACTCTGGTTATCCACGCAGGCTTCGAAAAAAAAGCTTCGCTGTGTGCTCATAGAACAATATATAACAGAATACGTGATGAAGCGCTTAAGGATGAATGTGAACTTAAAATTGATGTGTTGGGTATATTGAAGACGAGCACTATGAGATGGTTAAGACACGTAGGACGAATAATAAATAGACTAAAGAAACAAATATACAGGGCTAATGTGTGTGGAAAGCGTGGTAAAGCAAGATCAAGGAAAGTATGATTCGATCAAGCTTATATTATTTTGAAAGAAGGAAATATAAAATGTCAGAGAAATCGTTGCACGAGAAAGCTTATGGGTGTAGAAGAGGCGAAATATATGTTTCGTGATTTAAAAGTCTAGCTATCTCTTCATTTAGCCTACCTTCATATTAGGTGTTAACATAACGTGTGTCCGTTTTTTTCCAGTTTAAAAATGATCATCAAGAGTAAAACAAAATGGTAAATGTTATACGTCATTCGAA
The DNA here is from genome assembly GCA_949825065.1 of Odontocerum albicorne. Taxonomy (NCBI): domain Eukaryota; kingdom Metazoa; phylum Arthropoda; class Insecta; order Trichoptera; family Odontoceridae; genus Odontocerum; species Odontocerum albicorne. The sequence goes on along the minus strand of OX463851.1, from coordinate 3,949,513 downwards.
AGAAAATTTTCTGTTCTACAAGATATTGTGTTTGCTTTTACGTTACGTGTATTGTTTTATTTGATTACAAGCCTTCAAAATGGAATGTCAAGTAGACGAAAGTGAGCATTTTCGACACCTCCTTCTGTTCGCGTTCAATCGAGGGAATAAAACTGCCAAAGTTGCTCGCGATATTTGCAAAGTGTACGGTGAAAATGCTATGAATGAAAGGACAGTTCGTCGATTATTTTTGCGTTTCAAAGACGGTAATTTCGACCTGAAAGACATGGAGCGTTCCGGATAACCAGTGGACTTCGATGATGACCGCCTAAACCATATTATTCATGAAGATCCCCTTCAAACATTTTTCATCACCATTTTGATTTTCATCACCATTTTTAAGCCCTTTTTCATCACCAGTAATGATGCGGTAAAGGAACCTTTGCTTGTGGCCATGCGTAGCTCGATGACGCGCGAGCAAACCTGCAGAAGTTGTCGAACGTGGATGTTTGTTGTTTTCACTCAAAACATGTGGAATCCAAGCGTTGAAATTCTGGACTTTTCCCATTGATTTAAGATGGCGATATACAGTCATGTGACTTCAATTCATTTACTTAGCCAGTTCTACGGTGGTTTGGAGGAAATCTTCATGAATAATATAATTTGAGCGGTCTTCATCGAAGCCTACTGATCGTCCGGAACGCTCCATGTCTTTCAGGTCGAAATTACCGTCTCTGAAACGCAAAAATCATCGACGAACTGTCCTTTCATTAATAGCATCTTCACCGTACACTTCGCAAATAATGCGAGCAGCTTTGGCAGCATTATTCCCTCGATTGAACGCGAACTGAAGGAGGTGCCGAAAATGTTCACTTTCGTCTACTTTACATTCCATTTTGAAGGCTTGTAAGCAAATAAAATAATATACGTAACGTAAAAGCAAACACAATATAGTATCTTGTAGAGAAGAAAATTTTCTTTCGAATGACGTATAACCTTTACTATTTTGTTTTACTTTTGGTGCTCATTTTAGAGTTTAATGACATGAATGTTTCGGCTGTGGTCATTAGATTAGATTAGGTACACACAAACATCTTACTCGTAGTAGAATTGCTCCAGATATACTTCTAAACCAAACTAAGGCATGGATATTTGAGGGTACCGAACCCGAAATATCCTGAAAAAAACTAGCATATTACCAATTAGCCCACATGAATTATAAAACAAGGAAATCTAAACAAAATCACAAATTAAACGCATATTAGTTTAGTAGTATGTCTAAATATTCAGAGAATTCAGGCCTATTCACTTAGCCTTAACACATGAATTAGAATACAAGCATAATATAATAGTTGTAATTTACATATGTAATTATCTCGGTAGGTGCAGTTTAATAATAGAAGGAACGAAATAGGTTCTTTGTAGTCCATTAAATAGGGCTTTGTGATGACACAAAATGGGGTAGTTAGCAAATTCTATATAATTATCCAGCGCCGTCGCATCAGGAACTCAAACGCAAAACAGGACAAGTCTTTAATTATCTGATCATATTACAGCGTTGGTTCGTTTTATGATCATTAACATTTTAAATCTGGATTTTTCCTATTTTATTTAAAGAGCATTAAGAAAAGTTTGTTTCTTTGAAGGAAAACTAGTAAATATAATAAATATACTCGTATATTAAAGAATGAAATGAAATTTAATTTAAAAGTGAAAAGTCGAGTTAGGAAAATGAAGTACTTAGTACAATTTAATTAATTGTTTATAACATTATTGTTACTTTATTTATACATTGTTTCTTATAAGAATAATGAGAGACTTAATAGATTTGAGAATAACAATAGAAAATAAGAATGACGGCTATTTACGGGTAGTGTGAAAGGAACATAAGGGCTGTAGACATGCGTGGACTAAGAAGACTAACAATGTAAGACACATGAAGACAATATGAAGTGATTATGGATAAATGTGGAGTTAACACTGATGTGTCGAGTAAGATAAAGAACACTCTGAGATAGTTCGGGCACTTGGAACGAATGAATGAAGAAAGACTTACTTAAAGTATGGTATTTTGAAATAATGAAACGGTGAAAGTCACATAATTCGTGTGAGTTGTATGAGAAGATGCATGGATGTAGAAGAAGTGAAGAATATGTTTAGAGATAGGAAAGTCTAGTGCTGTGTCCTCTTTGCCAACCTGACAGGGAAATGCTATGTAAGTATGTATGTATGTTAAGTTAAAGGGAAATCTGTCTAAAATGAATGCAGAGCGAGGAAAGAAAAATATGTGAGAAACAAAAGAGCATGTATGACAAGGTGTAAAGATATGGAGGAAGCGAAAGCTATGTCGATGGATAAAAAGATCTTTTTTGTTTACCCCAAAAGGGACATTGCGTGATGGTATGTATGTAAAATGAAAAGTGAATAAATATTTTGACGAATAATGAAAAAAAATAATAAATTGGGAAATACGAGGCATATCCAGAAAGTAAGTGCACTGAATTTTTGTAGGTTACAATTTTTTTTATTTAAACAAAAAAATTACGTGGTTACCATAGTACATATGTAAGCTATTTTTCGACAGTCGCCATTCCTCTCAATGCAGGTGGTGAAGTGGGGTATCAACTTTTTGATGCCTTCCTCGAAGTAGTTTCCCGCCAACCCCTCCGTCCACTTCTCCACCTCCTCCTTTACCTCCTCGTCGGTTGAAAACCTTTTTCCACCCATGTGCAGCTTCAGGGAGGTAAAGAGATAGTAATCTGAAGGTGCTAGGTCAGGGGAATGCGCGGGATGGTTCAGGACATCCCATTTAAACGAGGCGAGCAGTTCCTTCGTGGCGTTGGCCGTGTGTGGTCTGGCATTGTCGTGCAGCAGGCAGACTCCCTTTGTCAGCATTCCTCTCCTCTTGTTCTGAATCGCCCTCAGCAATTTTTTTAAGGGTCTCACAGTAGGTATCTTGCAGAGTTGATGGTCTCCCCTTGAGGCAAATATTCAATTAAAATTATGCCTTGACAGTCCCAAAACACGGATGCCATGATTTTCTTGGCTGAAATTGTGGTTTTGAACTTTTTAGCGGAGGGTGAAGAGGTGTGACGTGACCGTTTTTAAACTCGCGACACCACTTGTACACACTCGTACGATTCATAGCTTTATCACCATATGCAGTTTTCACCTCATTATAAACCTCAACCGGAGGTTTTTTCTTCCAAACGAGATAACGGATGACGCCGCGTATTTCGCATTTGGCGGGAGATTGGATTGACATTTTTCACGAAACGTGTTGTCGCGTCGACAATTCTCAACGTACTGACCTCAAACCGGTCTCGTTGTGGAGGGGAAGGGTCAGGCTACACGGAAGTGTAGCCAACATGTCAAAAATAAAATCCATCCGGTCGTGAGAGCCTCAGTAAACTTACTTTCTGGATACGCATAGTATAATAGTATCTTTGGAAAAAACGTAGAAGAAAAAGAAAAAAGAACCAAGTGAAGTAAATTTTGGAAAAGGAAACCGAAGAATCAGCACATATGTAGGAATAAACATTTAATAATCATAGCTTGGTAAATATCTAAATTGAAATACGAATACTAAATAATATATTGTATTGTATTGTCTTTACACTATCATTGTGTAGAATAACCTGGTGGAATTATCTTCTAACTAACCAGAAAGAAGTTAATGAGGTTTTCGGTGAATATCAGACTGAAATTCTTTTTTTAAATATGGATACCAGAGGAAATCGAACCTACAACGTCCAGACTGAAAGAAATGCATCTTACCTACTAGGTTACGGAGGTCATTTTAAGTTTAAAAAGTTGCGCTTTTGGAACTACAGATCACAGGTATAGAAATTCCGTAGATTTTTTGCATGACGTAATTACATTTTGCACATCATTATTTCTTCATCTTGAGGTTGATTTGCCAATTGAATTGTGGGAGTGATGATATTCGCACGTCAGCTATAGTTGATGTCGCTCCTTTGCAGCGAAATCTTGCAGGCGGAAAAGTACATGTGTTCGAATATTTTTGTATGTCACGATGTAGAGAAATACAAAACACGTATAGTAAATTTTACTTGTATCGCTTTGCGTCTTATTTCCTCAGCCCTCCATTTTCCAGTTAGCAACTTTGATAAGTCCTCCATCTGTCGGGGGCTTAATTAACAAAAAAGCTCGCATTACGTAATACAATAATACTCGGCCCGTTACATCCAGAATAAGACGGAGAAAACTTCTTTCTTGGTTTAATTATTTGTAAAAGAGATAGATAGGGGGTCGGTTACAAAAAGATCTACAGCTTTCACTTAACAAAGGTATTATTGGTTTAAACTTGGCACAGTTTTTCAGCACGTGTCCTTGAATTTTGAGTACTGACAATTTACTAATTTAATATCTACGTTTCAACTGAATGTCTTATATACTAGATCAAGTAACCAATACTTTTTCTAAGAATTGTTACATGAATCATATTTCATATCATGATAGATGAAATTTTTTAAATCCTCGATCTTCATTGTAAGCATATAGCCTCCAATGATCTTTTCAGAGTGTAGATTCTGTCTTAGTCTGCCAATTTATATTCGACCTTAGATTTGGACTCATATTACAGACCATTTAACTGACTTCAAAATCTCACCGAGTGAATATCACAAATGGGAGTATATACGAGTATTTGAGGTGAACAGGTAAACTATTAATATAAAAACGCTCTGAGATATGAGGATTCTTAATTTTTTTACAGTTTGCGCAATTACAAACTTACTCTTAATGAGTATGCATTGAGTATGAATCTTTAAAATTTGTAGACATCGAATCTTCTATGAAGTTCTTGCTGTTAATGCACATATAACATAAGTTTACTACACGGTCTACGACAAAGCTGGATCTAATGTGCAACTATGAAAACAAAACAGACATAATAATAAACACTCTGATCTATTCGGAAAGCTTTGAAGTAGTATTTTTCAACTAGTCTGAAGTTGAAAAATACGGCAATATCTAAAAACAGATGCACCCAAATATCATATTATTATCGATTACTAACATATACTATATATACCATATAGTTCTGATTTATAATAACAGATGTCGCATTATTGACACTTTTACCAATAAAATAAGACGCGGGCTGTAATAATTCAACCATAAAATAGTTTTTTTTATCGACGTCCTGATGTGTGTTGAAAATACAAAAGTAGCGAGTGAAGATTTTAGAGTTTCGACATTCAGCTGTCAGTTTATGTGTCGGGTGGTATTGTGTTTAATGCGATCTTTTATTTAATTTCCCAAAATTGTTATGAAATGTGCTTATAGGAGAAATAAGTAGTTAACTCAAAATTATTTGACCTTTTTTCGGTTTCCAGAATATACACATACATTTTGAGTTTGTCACAAACAGAAATGTTATAAAAAAGCTTTGAAACCGTGCATAGTTCGAGTTTATCTTTTAATTTTTTGATATCAAAACGAATCTATATAAATAACTTTTTACAATAATAAATTAATTCAGTCAGTGTGAAGATTGGTGTTGCGCAATACAGCCTATAATTTAAGGTAAAAATATCTTCATGTTAACATTCTCAATTCTTACCGTAGCTTCTACTTTGTTTAAAACTCGGTTCATTAGTTGTCTCAATCCTTCTCGGACTGGATAATGTTGAATGTACTCGTACAATAACATTTAAAGAGAAGCCTGTTTACTCTTTTGTTTCGTCCAACCATCTTATAGAATATCATAATTTTACCAGTTTTCCTCAACTGTCCCCGTGATCACCGGATTCTCTAGGATATCTTGGTCTTTCTGGTAATATGTACCAAGTATTTTAGAATCATTTTCAAGCATTTTGTCGAAAGAGTTTCGTAATCGCTAATTCTTGGATGATAGACGTTGTTGCCTTGCGGATCTTCTTTACGTCTTACTCATCGTCTATGGTTTCATTTCAAAATTAAGTATCGCAATTTTGTTGTATAAGTACAACCCGGCAGGCATACTGCCATATGGCAATCTCTTCCAATCAAGTAGAAATATGTGATAAACGTTTTAAGTTAAATTCTGACTGAAACACTTTTTTTAAAATTATCTACCCCTTCATGACAATCACTTCCTAAGAACTAGAAATATGTTAAAGGGGGCTTTTAGGGAAATTCAGACTGAAACACTTTTTTAAATCAGCTATCAACGGAAATTGAACTTGCAACTCTTAAGTAAGAGTACAGGCGTTTTGCCAGTTAGGTTACGGATGTCAATTTTCTGGTTGGGTGGAAGATTATAATTTGCCATTTAGGTTGCACTGTATGTGAAGAAATTGTAATACATATATTTATTGATACACGCTATTTTATGTATATTTGAATAGCATCACATTTTCGTTTCATAAGGTAATATTTTGCGAATTTATTTTACCATATAGAAATCTCTTCTAATCAACCAGATATACTCGTATGTTAAATATACTGTAAGTGAAAGCCATTTTTAAATAACTCTCGCGCTAATGAGAATCGAGCCCGCTAACCCTAGGAGAAAAAAACTAGCTTCTCACCAACTAGGCCCGAAATGTCGTCAAACTTAATCAACAAAATTAAGAAAATTCTTAAAAATATACGTATTCTGCATATTTTGATGTAAGCAAGTTATTGCAGAAAGCATCTCAGTTAGAAAGCTAATCCATTTAGATTATAAACTTTCACCTATCTACAAGTAAAAACGGTATTTTTTTTTTTTTTGGAAAACTATGGCATAAATATTTTTCAATATAACTTCGCTGTATGATTTACAACCTTAGGACGCTCCCCCAGGACCCAGTCGGCCATTCCGGGATGTGTTCTACATAAATATCACTTACCTCCGCATCCATGATCCCCGGGGATACGCTAAGAACTTGTTGCTATATTTCCTGTTTATCATAAACAGGATTCAGGTATTACTCGACTTATCTGCATTACATCCATTAATAGACAGTTGGTTGCTTCTTAGTTGTGTTGCTCATGGCTGGGCGTCGTGGTCTGGAAGCGGATGATTCATCGCTTCTACTCTTCCCTGTATCTATATCATCCATGATGATTGCAGCAATCAGCGAGGAACTAGTCATGTCTTTGATTCGATTTATCTAATTGGAAACCATTTAAAGGAACCAAATTGATTATGTAACAAATGCGTACACTGAGAGGAATACGTGGGGTGACAATGTTTTAATGATATTTTTACTGAAAGGAGTGCATTATAATTTATAGTGCTCAAATGCATAACCCACATATATACATGCATTCACGAAAGAGCGTCAGAATTTTCTATCTCTACACACGAGTATAACGAGTCCTACAACTGCGCCGGCAGGAACTGTTCTCAATAACATACGCAAGAACGGGTCTTCCAGCCGCTATGCCTGTTGGAAGGGCCTTAACTCTTCTTAACGGGACTGCTTCGGATATTGACATATTTCATATCACATTACCAAAAGCAAAAGTAAATTTTCTTCTTAGATTAAGCGCGTTAGAAAGCACTCATCAACATACTTAAGTGACTGAATATATATGTAACATACGTTTGTGTGTAAATACTCGTTTGTATACATATGCATTATTTTTTACTTTATATAATTTTAAAAAAAAAAAAATTTCCCTGTAATTTTTCTTCTTTTTTAATGTCTTGTATTTTTCAATGTAATTGGGCTAAGCCTGTTTTGAAAAAATAAATAAATAAATAAAATACAAATCCCTACATCTACTCACACAACTCCTACGATATCTCTGACTTCTTATATTGGTTTCTTTCAAAATATTATTCACTTGATTCTTTTAAGTAGTATTTACTCAGATGATGAAATAATTACGAGGGATATCGAACGATGCATAATAATAGAAAATATTATTAACTTGATTCTTTTAAGTAGTATTTACTCAGATGATGAAATAATTACGAGGGATATCGAACGATGCATAATAATAGAAAATATTATTCACTTGATTCTTTTAAAAAGTATTTACTCAGATGATGAAATAATTACGAGGGATATCGAACGATGCATAATAATAGAAAATATTATTAACTTGATTCTTTTAAGTAGTATTTACTCAGATGATGAAATAATTACGAGGGATATCGAACGATGCGTAGTAATATAAAATAAAATGAATGGGGTACTAAAATATATATGATATACTCGTACACTCGATCCAAACCGTATTAAAATCTGCTAAAATAGTACACAACAATATTTTTCTACCAACTTTGAGATACTGAAACGTGGATGTAGAAAAATACGAAGGAGCCGAATAAATGCTGTAGAAATGTGTGCACTGAAAAAAATATATTGAGTGATAATGTATGATATAATATGGAATAATGGGATTAGAGATTAATATATTGAGTGATAATGTATGATATAATATGGAATAATGGGATTAGAGATTAATATATTGAGTGATAATGTATGATATAATATGGAATAATGGGATTAGAGATTAATGTGAACTTAAAACTGATGTATTGAGTAATATGACGAAGAGCACTCTTAAGTGATTTGGACACATAAGACGAACGAATCAAGACAAACTTACAAAATAAATATACAGTACAAATGTGAGTGGTAGGCACCGTAGAATAAAGCTAATGAAAGATTGGTGGGATCAAATAAATGTTATTTTAAAATAAGGAAATATAACAAGTCAGAGAAATCGTAGGAGTTGTATGAGAATGTGTATGGATGTTGAAGAGATGAAACATGCATCGTGAAAGGAATACTTGGCAGTCTGTCATTTCTGCCTATGCAAACAGAGAAGCGGCGTAATGCCTTGTTAATACACATATATGTTATACCTTCCTGGAGATTGTCCTCTCGCTATCCTCTTGCTATCCTCTCACCCCTCAACATTACCAGTATTTGATATTTTATTAATTTGTTTATTAGTTTCTTTACTTTTTAGTATTTATTATATGATTTTTTCTTTCTTAATGACATCTCAGTAAAGGAATTTTAGTTAAACAATAGTTACCAATGCCGTTTTGTATTAATTCTTTAAAATTCATTGCTGTAATGTTTAGGTAGATATCTACTCTATAATATTAGTGTATCGTATACATATACAGTAAAACATGGCATGTTGATTGCTATATCTACTCTATAATATTAGTGTATCGTATACATATACAGTAAAACATGGCATGTTGATTGCTATATCTACTCTATAATATTAGTGTATCGTATACCTATACAGTAAAACATGGCATGTTGATTGCTATATCTACTCTATAATATTAGTGTATCGTATACCTATACAGTAAAACATGGCATGTTGATTGCTATATCTACTCTATAATATTAGTGTATCGTATACCTATACAGTAAAACATGGCATGTTGATTGCTATATCTACTCTATAATATTAGTGTATCGTATACCTATACAGTAAAACATGGCATGCTGATTGCTATATCTACTCTATAATATTAGTGTATCGTATACCTATACAGTAAAACATGGCATGTTGATTGCTATATCTACTCTATAATACTAGTGTATCGTATACCTATACAGTAAAACATGGCATGTTGATTGCTATATCTACTCTATAATATTAGTATATCGTATACCTATACAGTAAAACATGGCATGCTGATTGCTATATCTACTCTATAATATTAGTATATCGTATACCTATACAGTAAAACATGGCATGTTGATTGCTATATCTACTCTATAATATTAGTATATCGTATACCTATACAGTAAAACATGGCATGTTGATTGCTATATCTACTCTATAATATTAGTGTATCGTATACTTATACAGTAAAACATGGCATGTTGATTGCTATATATCAATCTATTATAACCTCACAGAAAGCTGTTAAACAAGCCAACAGAGAAAATCAGACTGAAATCGATTTAAAAAAATATAAGCGCTAATGGAAATAAACCCGCATCCCTCGGGTCAGAAAACAGTAGTCATTCTAACCAGGTCAAGCAGTTACGACCTCCGTGACCTGGTGGTAAGACGCTTGTCTGCCGATCCGGAGGTTGCGGGTTCGATCCCCGCTGGAATCCAGATTTAAAAAATGGAATTCCAGTCTAGTTTTCACTTAGGGCCCAATAAAACACACGAAGGTACTTAAGAGGGAAAATATGAATTTAATAATATCAGGGCATCAAAATGGTATCTCTACGTTAATTTCACGTTATCTTATGAAATTCAAATAAGAATTTTTAACACTATGTTTTTGTAGAGAATCAAGCTTGTAAATTTCTCAGGATGGAATGAAAACACAAGAGACATTCGCAAAGAAAGAGGGAGAGGGAATGAAAAAAAACATTGGGAAAAACACAATTTTATGGGCTAGGAAATTTTCATAAATTTGTTGACACGCACGGAAATTTATGGCTAGTGTCTCCGTAGAAAATCCCTATGAATTCGCAAGTTCATGGAAGTTCCGAGTAAGCCTCCATTTCGTATTTTTTTTGAAACATTTTTCTTTTAATCCCTTGACGGCTCATGCATTGTGTAAGGTACGACGTGTGTTTGGCCGTAACTCCAACATTATGTTAGTGAGAGTAGAGTATTATTAACTTATTCAAGTATATTACGAGTATAAACATTTCTACCGCTTAAATGGGAGAGTTCCATTTTTAAATTACTCTTGTTCAACAGATTCAATTTTTCAACGGTCAAATGATCTTTTTGATATAAAATATGACAAAGAATAACAACAAATAAATTTCAACATTGACATGAAAACGTTAAGGCGAAATGAAGGCAGAAATGAATGGATATATAAAGTGGATGTTTTAAACAAGATGAAGAAAGGAACTTTAAGATGGTTTGGACACGTGGAGAGAATGAACGATGAAATAATGACTAAGCGAATATACAAGTCAGAACTGAAAGGTGTGCGGGAAAGATGCAGACCGAAGAAAAAATTAATGGACCTGATTTTAAAAGAAGGTAAAGTGAGAAGTAGGAATAATGGAAGATTGTGCATGACGATATGTATTAAAGTGGAGGAGGTGAAAGCTTTGTGCGTGGATAGAAAAGTTTGAAAAGCTGTTCTCTGCCTATGTCGCACGGGACACGGCGTGTTTATTTATTTATTTTAATTTTATTTACACATGACAAGAAATATATACAATTTGAGAAAAAAACAATAGGTAATTTAATTTGGACACACAATTTTTATGGGTCTGGGTTTGTTGCCTTTCATTTGTCGTGTCCCCAGTAAACTAGGCTTTTGCCTGTATCTCACTGAGAACACGAATGATGATATGTACGAGTATTTACTCGTATGTATGTACTATATATAAATGTGAGCAGTGCAATACAATAGAAAATATGGGTTATTTTTGCATATACGAGTATGTGTCCATACATGGTCCTCATTCATATAACATATCTTATGAGTCTCGTGCGTTCAAGAAGTTTGTTGATCAGTTTTGTCCCTATGTATTATATCTACTGGTTGTGATGCCTTAGAAGTTAGTCACCAGGTACAATGATTGTGTTGTTTGTGATATGTCGTGTGTGTATACAATAATGGGAGGTATACGAGTATGTGTCCATACATGGTCCTCATTCATATAACATATCTTATGAGTCTCGTGCGTTCAAGAAGTTTGTTGATCAGTTTTGTCCCTATGTATTATATCTACTGGTTGTGATGCCTTAGAAGTTAGTCACCAGGTACAATGATTGTGTTGTTTGTGATATGTCATGTGTGTATACAATAATGGGAGGTATATTGCCATTGCGAATCTATATTCACTTGAATTGTTTAAATCAGTTTCGTGTACAACAATTACATTCATTTAAAGTAATTTTGAAATCTAATTTTATCAAAATTTCATGTATATTTATTTCGATTTATTTACTTACATACAAACAACCCCACCATCTCTATTTTGAGGTAAGCAGAGAGGGCAGAGTGACAAACTTTTTTATCATTGCATTTTTTTTCGCTTCCTCCACATTCATACTTTTTCTCATAAAGTTTTTTTCTGATTCCTCTACTCCCAACTTTCCTTCTTGCAAAATTTTATTCTAAGAGACAGATATTCGCAAATAATACTCCAGGACGAATTGCCCTCAGGATTTCGAGGAAGGTTTCGAGGTCCTTGAGTTAATCCCTTATACCCTGAAAATAATCAATTGCACCAGCAATATATCTCATCAGAACTGGTTCGGTTACAGCTCCGAAAGACAAGAAGTGCCAGACTGTAGACCAACCTACATGAAAGGGTTTTATGGCATGACTGTGGTCCTATTGGAATGTAAAGGATAATTAATTGAAATGGTGCTTCATCCTTATCAACATTTAAGAAACAATTAAAATATTATTTTTCTCAACAAATTCCTCGTCATTAACTTCCATACAATTCCCATCCTAATTTCTGTTTTTTTCTTGAGATTTATTATCTTTCATTTTTGTTACATTTACTCAAATATTATTTTCATTTACTTTAATTAATACATGGCCATGAATACCGATAGTAATTATAAGAAACAAGAGTTGATTGATTGCAATGAAATGACTTAAAACAATTTATTGTCCCAAATATATTTGCATGAAAGATAAAATATAATAAATGTAAATAATTATTCGCAGATAAAGAGTAATAAATACCCCTAAAACATTGAACAGCACTAGATAAATTTTTGTGACTTTTGTCTCAAGCCTATACACTAATTAAGCATTCATAAAGATATATTAGTGCAGTCTTGAGAAAAAATTTATTAATTAGTATTAGTACTTAGTGTAATAGTTATAATATTTTAGACATGTGTAGGATACCTACGTCCCTAAATAACTAACCCTCCCTCGACGAACTACTGACCGACAAGATGCTGGAGCAGACAAGCATCGCTACAACATCGATACAACCACGAACATCGCTACAACCACGCTACAACCCCGCTACAACCACGCTACAACCACGCTACAGCCACGAGCACCGCAGACTCCACCATCATCAAGCACCTGCAGATCAACCTTCCACATCGGACGCCATCTGCAACTTGATCTACATCATCACCACCATCATCAAGCACCTGCAGATCAACCTTCCACATCGGACGCCATCTGCAACTTGATCCACACAACCAAGCATCGACGACCAACGCACCAGACAATCCGAATTTAGCGAGACACGACCAAACCTACCCCCCGCTTCCGCATCACCCATCTGTACGACTCTGCAGATCTGGGAAAAAACGCCACTCGCTGCTTTTATCCACGTACCTACTTCGACAACGGGAAACGGATAACCAGTCCAGGCGTTAGATGCACCGGAACCTAACGTTCGCGTAGGGTACGCGCTCCCTACGCTCACTAGGAGGGGAGCCATGTAGGATACCTACGTCCCTAAATAAATAATTGTCAAACATAATTTGTTGTCAAAATAAATTGTAAACATACAGGGTCAACGACCGATGAATCAACCTCTGAACAATCTACAATTGTCACATACTAGAAACGTCAATGTGTACTCACAAATAGTATTTACGCTTTGTCTCGCCGTCTCGGCAAATAAATATCCTACCCGTTATACTAGGGCACGCGCAGGAGGGAGACAAAGTATATATCGCGGGCGCATTCACTCACAACTATAAAATACCTACTTGTAGACAAATAAAGATTATTATTAACTCGACCGTTCATTGACTATTCACTTTCACTTTTATACGCATTCCTGAGTTTTGTATTTATTTTAAATACAAGACATATCAAAATCATCACGACGTATCAAGTTAAGCACAACGCTAAACATGTTTTTACAAAATTAAAACTCAAGAAGGTAAATATAGAACAAAAGCATATTGGGAGCCTAGACATTTAAACTCTAAGAAACATTATAAGCGAAACTTTTAGAGACAATATGAAAGACTCCCACATCTGGATATCGTGTAAAGTATAAGACATTACGAGATTGGTGAGGTAAAAAAGGAGACATGTTCAATAATTTAAACGGTTAAATATATGTTTGATACGAAAAACAAAAATATGAATAAATTCTCGCATGTACTATATAATCGTATACAATAATAATAATAAACATACAATTTATATGGCGCCGTTTAACAAGCAGCCCCTCAGTCGGAATTTGAACCTACTTTTATTGAAAGATTAAAAATATTATAAAATAAAAACAATTTGAGTGCAAGGATAAGAATGGTGTGGCTGTAGCTAGTATTATATATTAGGAACTTTCCAGTATCTCGATGTATGTTTAGGACATATTTGGTAAGAAAACTGCAGAAAACCAAGAGATGTCGAACTACAAAGGTTTCTTTATAGATCTTCCGATATGTGATAGTAACACATTTGGCTTTAGGTGTTGTCTATTAGGGTTTCCAAAAGTGGCGCACACCACCAATATTTTTAACATTTTGTGACAGACAATTGAAATATGTATTACTCGAGAAAACGAAACATCTTGAAAAAAAAAATAAGCTAAACTCAAAATAACACGAGCTCTACACAATAAAAAGTAAACTAATATTATTTATTTTATTTATCCCGACAATAATAATTTCTTCACTTTACTTAAGAAAGAAATCCGAGTTACGAGTATATGGAAGTCCACACAATGATCAATCAATGTTGTCTTGTTAAACATACGTTATGCAAATAAGTTTTAATTGTGGTATAAAACATTGAGTTGAGCTAACTTCCATTCTTGGGAAGAAATTTTAATGATTCATTAGCTATCCAAATGGCCCATTATACTTGATAAGTTTTTACATGTTTGTAGTAAGCAAGTATCCCTTAATTTTATCACGACAGTGTCAGCTTAAACATCACCTTAAAATTATAAATTATCAATCGGTAAAACATAGGGATTGGAAGTGCATATTCGTCACATTTGCCATTTTGTGGGAGTTAAAGTAAGGGAAAAGTGCTGCGTAGACATCTGAAAAAATATGCAGTGTGTATGCTGACGAAATCATTCCTGACCAGATGAAGCGAAACTGGTTTGAAATATTTCGTTGAAGGGAGGACCGAGATCAGGGAGCTAATTGAACTTTGATGAAGCTTTAAAATCAACAGTAGAATGCAATGTACGCTAAAGTACTCGATGACTTAGCCCACAAATTAAACAAATCACAAACCACCATACGCCGCCACTTGGAAAATATAAGGGTGAAGAAAATACTTGAAAAATAAGTCAGCAAGTTGGATGTTTGGGTTCCAAACGTTCGTAGTGAAATAAACAACGCAGATAAATTATTCACAAGTCTTTTATCGTAACAGAAACTATCCGTTTCTTGATAGAATCATTACTGGTGATGAAAAATTGATTACATACGATAATATTGTATGCAAAAGGTAGCGGGCTGACATTGTTAAATCCCCACAACCGGGCCCAAAAACTGAACATGTTGAAAAAAACAATGTTGCGTATGTGGTGGGATCGTCACGATATTATTCATTTGGAGCTTTTAAATTGCAATGAAATATTTGATGGAGATTTATACGTCCACCAGCTACAGCGTGCTTATCCAAGTCTGCTCGAAAATCGTCCAGCGTTTTTCAATCGGATTCATATTGTTCTCTTCTATGACAAGGCAAATGCATCATACAATACAATAAGGGAAAGAAACACATGATAAAAATGCAACTTGTTGGTCCATTCCACCTCACCTAACTTCACTCAACCTCAATTGACCTCGCACTATTCGGTTATTATCTGTATCGATCACTATAAATGCCACTTCTTGGTCCATTCCACCTCACCTAACTTCACTCAACCTCAATTGACCTCGCACTATCCGATTATTATCTGTATCGATCACTATAAATGCAACTTGTTCCACCTCATTCCACCTATTCGATTATTATCTGTATCGATCAATATAAATGCAACTTGTTGGTCTGTTCCACCTCACCTAACTTCACTCAACCTCGATTGACCTCGCGCTAAACGATTATTATCTGTATCGATCACTATAAATGCAACTTGTTGGTCTGTTCCACCTCACCTAACTCCACTCAACCTCAATTGACCTCGCACTATTCGGTTATTATCTGTATCGATCACTATAAATGCAACTTGTTGGTCCATTCCACCTCACCTAACTTCACTCAACCTCAATTGACCTCGCACTATTCGGTTATTATCTGTATCGATCACTATAAATGCAGCTTCTTGGTCCATTCCACCTCACCTAACTTCACTCAACCTCCGCACTATCCGATAATTATCTGTATCGATCACTATAAATGCAACTTGTTCCACCTCATTCCACCTATTCGATTATTATCTGTATCGATCAATATAAATGCAACTTGTTGGTCTGTTCCACCTCACCTAACTTCACTCAACCTCGATTGACCTCGCGCTAAACGATTATTATCTGTATCGATCACTATAAATGCAACTTGTTGGTCTGTTCCACCTCACCTAACTCCACTCAACCTCGATTGACCTCGCGCTAAACGATTATTATCTGTATCGATCACTATAAATGCAACTTGTTGGTCTGTTCCACCTCACTTAACTCCACTCAACCTCAATTGACCTCGCACTATCCGATTATTATCTGTATCGATCACTATAAATGCAACTTGTTCCACCTCATTCCACCTATTCGATTATTACCTGTATCGATCAATATAAATGCAACTTGTTGGTCTGTTCCACCTCACCTAACTTCACTCAACCTCGATTGACCTCGCGCTAAACGATTATTATCTGTATCGATCACTATAAATGCAACTTGTTGATCTGTTCCACCTCACTTAACTCCACTCAACCTCAATTGACCTCGCACTATTCGGTTATTATCTGTATCGATCACTATAAATGCAACTTCTTGGTCCATTCCACCTCACCTAACTTCACTCAACCTCCGCACTATCCGATAATTATCTGTATCGATCACTATAAAACTATTAAAATAGGGACAAATTTCTCTAATGGAGACAATGTTCGAGAGTACGCCGATATTATTTTCATGGCATAACCTGTGGAATACTACGCAAGAGAAATTGTAGATTAATGTGAACAAGTCATTGCAAAAAATGGCAAATACACAATTGGTTAAGGCATTATTGTTGATTTCTAATTGAAAATTAAACTTGTTGCTAAAACGGAGATTGTTTTATAACTCAACCTAATATTTTGCCGGGTAGACCTACAAGTAACGTTTGACCTGACAAGCTAAATTAGTTCCGGATTGATGAAACAGAGCGGACAATTTAAAATAATGTTATGAGGTTATTATTTTATTTTCCATTTCCGAACTAAATAAATAACACATACTTAATCCTCATATATAGTACATATAATATAATGCCTCGTTAATACCATAAATCTCGTGATGCGCGCTCTTCTGCTTTTGCATACTTGTCATGTTTTCTTCAGTTATAAATCTTCCAGTCAGTCTAATGTCCATTAAAGAGTTAACAATTTGGCAAGTTACTAAATATCCGCTGGTACATATCCCCTAAGAAACCCACCAAAAAGTGAGAAGGATAGTTGGGAGTCAACATTTGAAGAGAGGTAATCTTGTTGATAACAGGCCACAGATCTAACTTAAGTGAAATAAGAATTTACATATAAAAAACCGGTGCAGTAAATGAGTGTATATAAACACTTCCGCCGGAAATATTTTAATAAAGCCAGGACAGGAAAGAAATAAGATTAGGAGAAACGAGCCCCGCCCCACTCACGAAGAGAGAAATTGGATTTGGCAAATGATAACAATTTCCATCCCTCATTACCTCATTACCTCGTCTTTTCAAAGTTAAATCTTTCCTCGGAGAAAATGTTTCATCTGATGTAATGGCTTCCTTCTTGTTTCCGACTCCCCTTCTCTCTTTTCATTTGTATTCCTATGTAATGAATTTGAAGAAGAATTATAATATAATTATTATTATTAAAACTTTCCTAAACGCTCTGAAGTTTGTTCGACTTTAAAAAAATATTTCAAATAAAAAAAACAGATTTAAAATAAAAAACCCTTTTGTCAATAATACTTGAGGTAGTTCTGGTTCTTAATAATATGTTAGATGTCACACATCTTTTTTCCCTTTTGTAAAGAAAATGTAGCCCGCGCTGTAATAATTCACTTGTAAAATTGAAATAATTTATTTTGATCCACCACCTGATGGATTGTAAAATAAATAGCAGTGAAGGTTTTATAGTTTTGACATTAGCTGGCAGGTGATGTGTCAGGGCAGTGTTATGTTAAATGTGGTACTTTTAGAAAATTGACGTTTGAAAATTGATGTTTAAAGCTATAGAAAAGAACTGTGTCATTCGAGGGAAGTAGCACAGCGCGGGGTTCGAACCGGTGACCTTTCGCACGGTACTCCAGTGCAGTGCGTTACCGCGCGGTCATGCACTGCGTGTGATGTGTGATGTACTAGCGACCATCTTCATTTATGGATACGAGTATTAAAAGGGAGTGATAGTCGGCCTTCTCAAAGGCTGCAGAAAACGTATCGCCCGTCAGATTCTTCACTTGGTATATTTAATGACTCGGCGATCTACCCCTGTTTGTTTTTCCCGGAATACTGCCTAAAACCAAGACCAAGTCTTTATAGGTTATCTGGCTCTTGCCTGGTAATGCGGTCAAAAAAATGTAGTGCGCTGAAGGCAGATCGCTGACAGTTGAACTTTTACGTTAAGCTTTTGCATGATTTATTGGTTTGTTTTCCAAAGGTTCCGGAGTATTTGTCGCTTACGTTACATCTGTAGGGTTTTTATTTTTGGCGATTATGGGATTTCAGCGTTTAAGTTTCAGACCCGGAAAATCCGATTGCTTTGTGATAAAAATGAATATATTGATAAATAAATAAAGTAAGTTATCGTAATTTCCTTAGGAAATTTTAATAGGCAAAGCCTCATTAGGCATCCAAGTTTAATTTCATGACGATTATTCACGCAAATAAGAAAGATTTAATGGTACAATACAGTTTCATCGATCAAGGTTTAAGAAACTCAAATTACTGTAGCATTGAGATTCACGTGTTTGCCTGCGTTGGTTTGGACACGTAGCTCGTCCGCCTGAATATACATATAGATACCAAAGAAATAACATCTTTGGCGAGCTGACGGAAGGCAGAAAAATACACGATGGACAGCACAAGAGATATAATGTACTTCTTGAAACGCTTAAAAACACAAATGTGTAGCACAACTGCAAGCAAATAGCAGCAGATAGAACTAAATGGAGTCGAACAGTTTCTAGTTATAAAGGAGCCAATTGAGAAGGAAGACGCAGACAAGCCTAAGAACTGAAGCTCCTTGCCCTGTATACAACATGATAGGCCTATCATTAATTGGCTTACATAGTCTTCTTCGGTGGCACCAACGTAAAGTAACCTCATCCACCACTTTGTATTGTGCCTACTATTATACTCACGGCTAATGTAAAGTGCCCTCATCCACCACTTTGTATTGTGCCTACTGTTATACTCACGGCTAATGGGCATTAATATATATATTTTTAAATTTCAACAAAAGTATAAAATTAGATAGATATCGTAATCATCAACGTCATTGAACTACTCTGGATGGGTGTTAGCCTCCTTCAAGTATACAATTCCCTCCCTCCTATATTGTGATGTTCCGGCTATCCAGATAGCCTCGGCGACTTCAACCAGCATTCCAGATCTACCGTTCAGAATATTCTTTAAATATCGGGCTCGGACGCGGTAGTGTTACAAACACGTACAATGATGAACCGCGTCGATGAACCCTATTCCAGTGGTTTTAAACCCAAAGGCTTGATTATTGAGGCTATAAATAACATTGTCTCCCGGTCACACTTTTCAATATGTCCGAATCACCAATTTGGATATGTTAAAGAGTACCATACGAAAGCAAAAAAAAATACTGGAATATTAAATAAATACCATAATTAAAGCTCCAACGCCCCCTAAATAATATAAATTAAAATTGCCTTACAAAGGGGCGTTATTGCCCTCGTTGGGAATCGCTGGTTTAGAGGATCGTTTTAAGATTTTTGGAAACGAAATGAAGCAATTAAAATTGCAAATTTTTCTTCTCTTCTCTCACCTTTCATCAAGTTTGGTTAACGATTCTCATCAAGTTAAAATATTCAAGAGTACGCATTTAGGCGCCATGTTTCTTCGCCGATAAAAACAATGGTGGAGTAGGGGGAGAGAGATAAATTTTGTGTTATCATCGAGTAGTGGGGGAGGGAGCTTGTGGAAATGTCATCGAGTAGTGGGGGAGGGAGCTTGTGTTATCATCGAGTAGTGGGGGAGGGAGCTTGTGGAAATGTCATCGTTCTGTTTGGGGGTAATAATCATTATCATAAATTCAAATTCACACTTCGAAAAATGCGCTAGTCGAAACCACTCGCCCCTTAATGTTTCGACGAATTTGTTATGTTCCACTAATATGGGTGTGACTGTAGAGTTTGACATATTTTTTTCTGAAACGAATGACGCAGAATTTTTATTTTAAAAAAGGAATAAAGTGTGGGCCTACATCAGTGTATTGGAGTTAATTTTAAAATTCATAGTTTTAGAAGTATGAAAAATATGACAGTGTGTATAACGAGATGCATTCACGTGGACGAGGTGATAGTCATTGATAGGAAAGCATGGAGATCTGTTATCTCTGTCGACATACAATGGCAAGATTGTTTGAAAGATGTCGAGAGACCTCTTGATTCTGTCAATACCTCATCACTGTTTGTTACACAAGCCGGGTATTTTTAGGCTTTTTAACAAATCCCACATTACTCTTCTGTAGAGGGTTATACACTTCTGTAATTTTTTTTAACGTTAACAATTTTTGTATTTTTCAACGTAATTGGGCTAAACCTGTATTGAGAAAATAAATAAATAAAAAAACACACGTGACCATGAATAAAATTAGTGCAATAAGACATTAATTAAGTAATTACTCATTAAATATTCTTACATGGAGTTCAATAAAATTAAAGCCGTAACCTTTGATAAATATGACATACTATGCGTCCTCACTCAAGGTAGATCGAGTTGGTTGCCACCTTCAGATTGCCCTTGATATCCTTGAAAAATATTACTATAACTGGAGGCTTCAAACCAATGGTGCCAAAACTGGGGCCAACGTGTTCTCCCGCAAAGTCAAGAAAAGAGTGTAATCGATGCCTTTATTTATCAGTGGTTGCCTGGTCGAGTAGCAGGACGTGGTTAAATAACTCGGACTGCATCTCTACCGGTGACTGACGTGGAAAACCCATATAAATATCACCAGATAGAAGTATCAAAAGGTTCACAGGGGCTTTCAGTTCGATATTCCATCGACGCAGCTTCCTTTTGCTCAAAAGTTAGATCCTCCTTTATAAAACACTTATTCGTCCCATCTTGACCAATGATGCTACACCCTTACGAGAGTAAGTCCGATCTACCTTTCCGTTTTAAGCACAGGATCCCCAAGCATCATCTGTTGCCTGACTAGTCCACCTACACTACAGTATTATATGGAAGGACCAAGATCTGAGTGAATGTAATGCAATGCAAGTAGCCAGAACGAGTGAACATGTAATTAGTGTTTAAATAATTTGTTAAGAATTGTTATCTAGTTATAATTAGTATATGTAAAGGCGTTAACTATTTATAATAAATTAAATATTAAGATTATTAAAGATAAAATGACACGTAAGACATTAAAATTAAGTTAGTTCATAGTTATAATATTGTATATAAATAAGATTAGTTGTGAAGATATAAATTTGTATAAAGCCATAGTCTTTTACAGATGTTTGTGTTAAAGATTACTTAATTAAATAAAATTAAAAAAGTAAAATAATTTGAATCGTTGAATGAATGGGCTAGACAAACAAGGCATTGCAACAAATAGTTGTATTTAATGTGCCATTGCAAGCAAATTGCTTAGTAACATGATAAAAGTAGTTCGGTAATTTTTTCTTTAATTTTAAAGGTTTCATTCGGTTTAATTTCAAATTTCTACTACAGATCAAATTCCTACTACAGATCAAATTCCTACTACAGATCAAATTCCTACTACATATCAAATTTCTACTACAGATCAAATTCCTAACTACAGATCAATACGAAAACACCATAAATGCACATTTATACTATAAACTAACGCAAAAAATGCACATTTTAAATCGATGTACGAGTATTAAAAAATATATATAAGTTCTTTGTTCAAGCCACTTATTTTAACGCAGTTTAAAACTGATTTTACTGGACATTTTGATAAATGCCGTTCCTGTTTATGTAATTGACTGGAGAAAAAAACATTGATGAAATAGTTCATTAAGATTATGCGAAATCAATTTTATGAGTGTCAATACAGGGAGGTATTACTTAGAAACTTCTTTAGCAAAATCATTACTCGGAGCTGAACCGAGCAGATAAAAGCTCTCATGTCGGTTTTATGCATCAGTGTTGATGATATGCCTTATTACGTATTCCATCCTGCAGCGATATTTATTACTATTCCCAAATATATGTATGTATATTTGAATGAAATGATGTCTCGCTGTGGGACAGCATAATATTTCACACAAATCTGGTCCAAGGGCTGGAAGCTGTGATCGTATTTCACGAAATATGATAACCAATTAAGATTGATCTCCCTGGAGGCTGACGAAGACTCGACGCAGCCACTCGGTGGAACTGGGTCAAAAAGTTAACTTTTTTCCTTATCAAATAATTGATCAGGCGACCCCCTTGTGTTATTGTTTGGGGGGATGAAACACTCTTGCTGCCGTGTAATATTGTTTGTGGGGATGAAACACTCTAGCTGTCGTGTACTATTGTTTGGTGGGATGAAACACTCTTGCTGTTGTGTAATATTGTTTGGTGGGATGAAACACTCTTGCTGTTGTGTAATATTGTTTGGTGGGATAAAACACTCTTGCTGTTGTGTAATATTGTTTGGTGGGATGAAACACTCTTGCTGCCGTGTACTATTGTTTGGGGGGATGAAACACTCTTGCTGCCGTGTAATATTATTTGGGGGGATGAAACACTCTTGATGCCGTGAAATATTGTTTGGGGGGATCAAACACTCTTGCTGCCGTTTAATATTGTTTGGGGGATGAAGCAATCTTGCTGCCATGTAATATAATCTTTGGGAGGATGAAGCACTCTTGCTGCCGTGTAATATTGTTTGGGGGGATGAAGCACTCTTGCTGCCGTGTAATACAATCTTTGGGGGGATGAAGCACTCTTGCTGTCGTGTAATATAATGTTTGGGGGATGAAGCACTCTTGCTGCCGTGTAATATGATGTTTGGAGGGGATGAAGTACTCTTGCTGCCGTGTAATATAACGTTTGGAGGGGATGAAGCACTCTTGCTGCCGTGTAATATAATGTTTGGGGGATGAAGCACTCTTGCTGCCGTGTAATATAATGTTTGGGGAGGATGAAGCACTCTTACTGCCGTGTTATATGTTTGGGGGTATGAAGCACTCTTGTTGCCGTGTAATATGTTTGGGGTTATGAAACACTTTTGCTGCCGTGTAATATAATGTTTGTTAAACTTTGTATTTTTTATTAGTTGTCTCATATTTTGTTTGACACTTTTCTTCATTCATTGAGACAAAAAGGTGAACTTTTTTCATATCATAATTGTTACGCTTTCTTAACTGTAGTCTAACAGTATTTTTCTGCGTCATTTTTTTCAAATGTAAAACCCGTTGTAAATACCAACTGACATATTGATGCGTTCGAACAGAAGAATGGAATATTCGTAAGTCATGACAGAAGTACTCGTATTTCAATAATCGGGTCTTGTGAAATATGAATAAGTGATCTGAAAAGGTAGTCGGTGATATTACAATCTCAAGTCTTAATTTAATAAGTCTAGTTGGTAAGCGACCTTTCAAATGTCTTTCCCATCATTAAACATGCATACATGCCATCACGCCATTTCCCGGTCGGATAAGGCAGAGAGGACAAAACTTTCGCATCTCTACACACATCCTTCGTCTCTTTTACATCCATTCACCGGTTTATAAAACTCTACGACTTCTCTGATTTTCTACGTTTCCTTCTTTCAAAATACCATTCACTTGATCCAACCATAATTTCCTTAGTCTTCCTCTAGCACGTATTCTACTCACATTTGCACTATTTATTTTTTTAATTGTATTTCTTCAGTCATTCGTTCTACACGCCTAAATCATTTCAGAGTGGTCTTCTTCATCTTACTCAACACATCTGCTTTCGATTCACATTCATCCCTTTATTCCGTATTAAGTCAGAAATTTTCACCCTCATTCTCTTCTACCGGTACTGCCCAAAGCGTTATCTGATGTCATCTCAAAGGCATAAATTATTTGCATGATTTTAGTGTCCAAGGTACACTGATTCAAGTTAAAATTGCCGTTATTATCGTTTCCCAGTGTTAAAAGGGTTTTGAAAAATCAAGTCACCCGTCTTGATCCATTATCTGTCATCTCTTAAGTAACATATAGTTTCTCCTGATACCTATATTATAGTTTTTCCTTTCGTATTGCACTTGTGCTCTTCAACGTATCTAAACTGGTGATTCGGATGTATTGAAAAACGTAGCTAAGAGAAAACATTTTTTTCGGCCCCATTAATCGCACTATCGGGTTTAGAGCCACTGGAATAAGCTCGAAACGCTCGGTTCATCATCACACATGTTGGAAACACTACCCCATACTTAAAGATGTAAAACAATATTTGCATACGTGTAAAGTCTAACGCACGAGCGACAAGACCAGTGCGTGCTAGCATTATTAACAAACGAATACCTTTACCAGATTTGGATTCTTCTTTGATTTGTTTTCGGGCACCATCGGCAATTGCAACCGATACCCCGGAGTAGAAGTCCTGCGTCTTACAACTTATACCACGGAGGTTGCATATTTTAAAGTACCGATATGTCATATTTGGTTTATGATCACTTTACGAGTGACACTCCGAATGTCATGATACAATCAAATTAATTCTAACAACTTAAATAACAAGACTACTTACTGGACCAATACTATGTGTACGAGTATACTCCCCAGATTATGAATAACGCTGTAACTATCAGTACAACTGTTTACCCTCTCTATTTCCCTTCAATTATTTTAACTCAGTCCGTCATCTTGGGAATTGTTTGATTAATTCCCCAGTTTTTCCACGGACATTCCTTCTTTATTTCGTATATTTACTTTGACTTACGAGTAAATTACTCACGTCGATATCATCGAGGGAATATAAATACGAGTATTATACTTATTATATCTTTGTTTCAGTTTATTTGAATAACTGTCGTATGTCTTAAAATATGCTTTTCTTTTTGGTTTGTTAATGGATTGTATGTATTGATTTCAAATAATACGTTTTCCGGAAAGTAGTTTTGTATTTCTCAAAAAGATGTCGTTAGGACGAAATTTTCATTGCTAATTTACTTCAAACGTGCTGAATGAATATTATCATGTTAAGTTAAATTTTTGGTCATTATTAATCCAAATTATTTGAGTGTTTTTAAACAAATTTAAGATAGGACAAAATTAGTTGATTTTTTGCAGCTTGATGCGTTTTTACTACCACAAAAGGAAAAAATGTGACACAAACCATCCCAAGATACAAAGTGTATGTATGGTGACAATGCAGGACGGGATTGAGTATGTTAAATTTGGCTTAAAACAATCTTAATTGAAAAACAACACTCGAAGGGGGTGAAGGTGTCCGCTCTGGAAGACTGATGACGAGCAAATCCACTGATGACGAGCAAATCAAGGCTTTTAGAGCCTTCGATCAATCGAATATATTAGTACTCGTATGTAACGTTCTACGACACAAAATATTCTGAGATACTGGAAATATAAAAAATCACTGTCCACGAGTATTTGATAATACAAAATTACTTTCCTGGCAACTCAACCTTTTTTCCTTTCCAAAATTGATGGATTTGAGATGAGCGTAAATATACTTCTAAAGCTCACACTTCCTTTTGTTTTGTAATTTGCCGTAAGTACTCAATTTTATTTTGAAAATTACGGAAGGCAAATTACAAAATAATTTCATTTTATATGTCTCGGATGCGTCTACAGCTCGTGGCGAAGTAGATAATCTATGAAGATATCTTGATTCTTGGAGGCGCTGTCCTTTTTGTTTCCAGTCCTCCAGGACTCCCGAGTCTGTGATGATCCATTAGCATATTGTTCGTCAGTTTAATTATCGGGTTTGATTCAGACATCCATATATTTTGAATTGACCCTGGATCGTCTAGTTTCACTTTCATTTCATGCACTTTGTAAAAATCAGAATTGTTAATTTACTTACTTGAACGAATGAACGTCCAAGTATAATACAAGACACAATATAAAGTAGGTGAGCAGGGTACCTGACGTTAGTGCCACCGGAGAAGGCTATGTAAGCCAATTTGTGATAGACATGTTCTGTTGCATACTGGGGAAGGAGCTTCAGTACCAACAAATTGTCTGTCTTCTTTCTCAATTAGGTTCCTTGTTAACTAGAAAAAGCTCCACGCCATTTGGCTCTACAATATCTGCTTCTGATTGCTCCCAGTTGTGTTATGTCTCTTGCGCTGACCACTGTGCTGTGCTTCCTTCCACCCTCCGTCAGCTCACCGAAGAGAACAGTTTTTGGCATACGTACATTTTTATTAACATAATACTCGACATTTAAGCGTTCTTTACATAATATAGTAAAACTTAAACATTAAAAGATAATGTATCAATATCCTTATTTTTTTATAATTCATGATACACACATCTTTCAAGATATGATGCTAATATATCAATTCACAACAAGACAAAACTTACAAAATATAACTTGAAAAATATAATCATTGTTACTGTATTTTAATATTATTTTTAGATTATGTTATATCTAAGTTCAAATAAGGAAATAATATAACAAAATAAAAAAAAACTCGAACTTGCCGTAAGTGTTACAAAACCGAAGAAATAATGTTAAGTTTTTTAAAATAAGTATTTGATTTATTTTAAAAACTTATGTTAACCCTTCCCTTACGGTGATAAAAATAAAACGCGTGCTCCGGTGTTGGGTAGTGAGTACGCAATAAAAAATTAGCGATTTTAAATCGAAAAAATAAGAACATTCATAGATAATCCCCTTAATTAATTATAATTGAAGTTAAAAATTATAATAATTGAGATTCATTTGCTGAAAACATTAAAAAACCATCTGGCACCGTTCACGGAACGGGCGTACGTCTAACCTATTTGCAAGCTTAGAAGCTACTAGCGGCGCGGAATATCAGTCGCATACCCCGGCGCTTACGCTTATGCTTGCGGCGTTGAGACAATTCATTTCCTCGCAATTCAGTCTAGTATGCAAGAGTGAGATGCGAATATAGTGTCGCGATTCCCGCATACTATTCACCTATCGTCAAAACGAGGCACTCGCAGCGTTTAAATGCGAATTTGTTTTCGATCTTTACAAAACACCTCGATGTAGTCGATAAATTCTGATTATTATTAATATTATTTTTTAAATCAATGCGTAAATATATTATGGAGAAATACCTAAAATCCTAACCTTGTATTTATTATATTTATAGAGATATTGAAGGTAATTAGAAGCAACGTGTAGAAGATACCCAACACAGGGAAGGAAAGGTTAACGAGACTGCAAACTCGATCCAAAAGGAGAATGTTAAGATAATAATGATTCCTTTTCTTTTTTTAGTGCTTTTTCATACCGAAGGTAAGGAATCATCAAAGCAATTAACACTTTGAAAACTGCAGCTCTGAACGATAATAATTATTATCGATTTGCGTTGCGAAATTAGCCGAGTTATTAAGTCAAGCGCTACACGTAGCGACTTCTTTCTTCGAGTAGCTGTAAAAAGCGTAGTTACTACTCTTGTACAGCGTGTTAGTTTAAGGCTAATATAAACAGCTATTACTGGTTTATTATTCAGAGTTGCTTTTACATCACTCAATTTTTTTAAAATTCAGTGCTATACTTTAAGTACATATGTACAAAACTATATGCTTTCAATCAAACATGAACATGGTATAAAGAGTTAAATTAGACTGCAATATTTATTGTTTGGTCAGAATCCGGAATCAAATCTAATTGAATTATATTGTATCACACTTTCGTCGTATATGGTACAACTTGGTGGGCTTATTGGCACGAGGCAATCTCTTCCAACCAAACAGAAGGGTATTAAATGAGCGTTTAACTGACAACCAGAATATAACCCTTTAAAAAATCTGAATACAACGTGAATTGAATCCGGAACCCCTAGGCTTGAAGACAGGCGTCTTATCAACGATGTCACGGGGGTTGTCTGATACCGTTGGTTGGAAAATAAATATTCTATTACTAGATTACGAAGGTCGTCACTCTGTTGATGTAACGAATGGAAAGTTTTGAAAACTTTGCTGTTTAATGATTCAATACGGTTGAATCATGACGGCACAAAGGTATGTTTTATTAATTTAATACTGGCGATATTGGTCACTTATTGGCAATTGATTTTCAGTTGAAATGTGAATCTTGATAACCGATCTATAGACCAGCGATAGTGGAAAGCTTAGAAAAAAGATATTGGGAAAAAATTAATCACTCGTACAGGATCTTAAGAAGGAAGGCTTAACCTTTCCTTCCCTGTGTTGGGTATCTTCTACACGTTGCTTCTAATAACCATCAATATCTCTATAAATATTATAAATACAAGGTTAAGATTTTAGGTATTCCTCCATAATATATTTACGCATTGATTTAAAAAAATAATATTAATAATAATCAGAATTTATCGACTACATCGAGGTGTTTTGTAAAGATCGAAAACAAATTCGCATTTAAACGCTGCGAGTGCCTCGTCTTGACGATAGGTGAATAGTATGCGGGAAGCGCGACACTATATTCACATCTCACTCTTGCATACTAGACTGAATTGCGAGGAGCTGAATTGTCTCAATGTCGCAAGCAAAGGCGTAAGCGCCGGGGTATGCGACTGACGTTCTGCGCCACTAGTAGCCTCTAGGCTTGCAAATAGGTTAGACGTACGCCCGTTCCGTGAGCGTTTTTTAATGTTTTCAGCAAATAAATCTCAATTATTATAATTTTTAACTTCAATTATAATTAATTAAGGGGATTATTAAGGAGGGAGGGGACTAAGAATGTTCTTATTTTTCCGATTTAAAATCGCTAATTTTTGATTGCGTACTCACTACCCAACACCGGAGCACGCGTATTATTTTTATCACCGTAAGGGAAGGGTTAAACCGGTTTTCTCCGTAGAAGCTATGTAAACTTCGTAGAACCTATGCAAGACAGGGAGTTCCCCTTTTGAGTGCTGCGCTTTGCATACGTCGTTCATGAGGGCCCGCTGTACTCATTCGGAAGCGGATCGTGGGAGGTCAATGAGTTGTGTAGTTTAGTTGTAGTTGAGGGATCTACGTGTAAGTGGAGATTCTATGTAATAAGAAAACTCCTTTCGGCGATGGCCGTATGAATCAGGTAGATTTTGTCAGTATGTGAAAGGAAAGTATATTTCCCGTTTAATTTTACCCTGTAAGTACTCTACTATTTCTATTGAACAAATTGCACCATTCTATTAGAAATATTTTATTTAACACCGGTAATAAATAAATGACAAAATAACTTAATAATTAATCTTAAGTTACTTATAAATAAATAAATACAGATAAAATAAATATTTTATTTTATTTTATTATTTATTTTATTATTACACATGACAAGAAATATACACAATTTGAGAAAAAACAACAGGTAATTTGATTTGGACATACAATTTTAATGGATCTGGGTTTGTTGCCTTTCATTTGTCGTATCCCCAGTAAACTAGGCTTTTGCCTGTATCTCACTGAGGATATTTAGCATGAAAAAATAAATCGATACTTCTTTCCGATTTTTGATAACACAAAAAATCCCGTTGCACGCTCTCATCAACCTGACAAACAGTGACACTCAACTACAACTGGAAACACCCTGCGAAACTCAACTCCTCACACATTATCGCTCCAGAAAGACCAAAAATATTCATCCCACAATATACTGCACACAATCATAAGAATAAAAATCAAAACAAATTCAAAACAAAAAAAAAAAAAAACACACAGAAACACAAATACAATAACAACCAAAATTAAAACAATAATAAGAGACCCACACTCACGAGCTCACATAAATCCTTTCCACTCGTCATTCATCCTGAAAGCCCAAGTACTCAAAATCCTATCGCAATAACAACCACGCTCCGATCGACTGTCTAAATGGTTTTCCCACCTTTACTTTTATTGAAGTCGGTACGCCATTGTATGTAATGGGAGCCAAATAAGCATATTGCCTTTGGGCAAAAGAGGTTTTAACTCTAGGGATGGTGAACATTTCATTAGTTGCCATGCGTGTCATGTGTGTCTGCTGAGTTTGCATCTTCCCCTCCTCTCGATGGTAGTGCCAGAGAATGGATTTGAGATGTAAATTGGCTATGTTCAGGACCTGATACTCTCTGAAAAGCTCCGCCGTGGGATACCGAGCAGGAAGTTTATTGATTATTTTCACAATCAATTTTTGGGAAACCTGTAATATGTGTTTCTGGGTTAAGGTGCATCCCCCCCAAACTGACATCCCCCCCAAATATACAATCATAATATTAACAGAATTAACTACTATACTCGTATATGCACATATTTAGAACCCTAGATACTTAATATCTGCCTTACAACAGGTATTTATGCCGAATTAAGTGAACAGCGCAACAAAATCCGATCTGAAGAATTGGTTTCACTCCTATTGCCTTATTGCATAAATCGAGTAACGTATATCGAGTAACTGTCGGCTCTTGTTAGCGACGTTGGTATGTCTCAGCCTCCCTTATTATGGTTGAGCTTATGAAGAAGATCTCTTGAGAAAAAAAATGTTATATTTTAAATAATGTTCTAGATTATTTTTAACTTTTGACATATTTTTTAAAATAAGGTAGTCGAGCACCAAAGCCCTTACGAATTGAGAACTCAACTACATGATATAGAAAGCGATATTATATAATACTGAATGAAATTGCATTCTACGTGCGCGAGTATAAAATTTCATGAAAATTGGCTGAAAAGTTTCAGTAGAACCGAGCCAAGAAAGTTTTGCATTAAAGACACAAATATATTATTCACTCTAACACGAATGTTTGAGGCAGAATTTTTGTAACGCGTTTCGGAAAATATTTTAAGAAATATATTTTCTGTGTTCTGAATTATATAAAAAAAATACTGCTGACGATTTCTTAAGAATAAGCGTATATGTTTTTAGAGATAATATATTTTTTTAATTCGTTTGCATAGTTTCCTTCAATTTATCACAATAAATGATTCAGATTAGCAATTAAATTAACCTGATCGGGAGACAATATTGTCGTCAGACTCGTCTATTGAGCTTTTGGAATTAGAACACATAGAATAGGCTCGGAACTCGAACTTTGTAATCGTACGTTTTGACAGTACTACCGCCTTTGATGAGGCAACAACACTCGCTTAATTTTGTTACCAAATAGACTGAGATTCTTTTTTTATTTTATTTTTTCGGTACCATGTAGAATTAGACCCGTAACTTCAGAATGGAAGTATTTTTTTTACTAACGAGACCACGGAGATCGCCATAATTATAAAAGTAATAAATAACTTCGAATTTTAGTTAACTTGAGATTTTTTCCGCATTCTGTTTTTTCTCTTCTGAGATATTGAACCCTATATTTCTTACTATCTTTTAAAAGAACGTCTGACAGTGGTTGCCTGCAGGTTTTTAATAAAACAATTCGAGTGGTATACTGGTCATCCACCATAAGATGGGAATCTCTTTCGTGTAAAATGAAACCGAAATTAATCAAAATATTAACTTTGATTTAGTTGCAATAACCTTTGTGGTCTAGTGATAGAATGATTTTATTCTGTCCAGCGGTTTGAGTTCCTTTATGCTGATCGAACAAATTATATTCCCGCCTGGTTTTACGAAATTAAGATCTTTAACTTTGGTCTAGAAAAAAATATGTGACAATGTGTCCACCAATTTTCGTTAAACTTTCCACAATACTATCGTTCCACAATTGTTTTACTTTGAAAGGAAAAGTTAATTGAAAAGAACAAATACATTATATCTAAAAATATTTTCAATTTCAATATTTTGTAAATAAGGAAAACTAACTCGAAGTGAAATATTTTAAAAATTTTCTAGAATTATTTAATATTTCAAATTCATATCTCTCGCGAAAGCGTCTTGCGTCATCATACACGACATTCTTATAGGGAAACGTTATTTACTTGTTTAATTCCCGTTTTGTGAATACAACCATTTATCAAGCATTCAACAATTGCATCAGTAATTCTCATATATAGTATATTAGCATCAATGAGGAGACACTCAAAACCTCTTTATTCCTTATGCTTGCCCTGTCAAGGGTCAAGGACCCACTTGAATATATATTTCTTTATAAGAGATAAATACACGACAATGCTCACATCTCTATTCTGTGTAAGAAATGAATTGCTGAATCACGGTGCAGGAAGCAGTTCACTCCTTCTCTCAAATGATGGATTAACGTGACTTGATTAACGTGACTCTGTCTTATGATTGAACTCCGCCGTATTTATAGTAAAATGAACAAGTTCTGTATTATGCAAATGATTAGTGACCAGTTGAAAATCCCGTCTCGTCTTAGGACGTACGAAAACAATTATTTCATACTTGTTAATTGTTATACTTCCACAGTTAACAATCTGAAATAAAAATATTTAAAAGCAGAATACTTTTTCGAACACAACTTTTTTTTTCAGTCGTGTGTGTACTCTGAATGCGAAGGACAACAAATACTCGTATTTCTTTGTTTGTTTTATAAATCTGTTTGTGAGAAATACGAGTACATTATTTTAATAATATGATAAATACCTAAAGGGCAGGGCGCCTACCTTATCTAGCTTGTTCTCGAATAATTGCCGTATATACTCGTACTCGTGTGGAGGAGTATACGCCAGTGTCAAGTGATGTCCACTTCATGGGATGAACTCTGTTCATATGGGTGATATGTCGGCACACTTGAGTATATGATATACTCGTAGGTACTCAAGCCACTCAGTCCAAGACTACTGTTATTTAGTGAGATAATATGGTATTTTAGTATTTACAACTGGTTCCGTCGAAGTGTTTACTGACTGACAGCGTAACATAATGCATGTTATTTCAAAATGAGAAGACCTGCAAAATATGTTAGATCTGCTCATCCTTGATTCGTTTCGGCATTATTATCAAATATTATGTAAATATTACTATTTCAGGCATGGGGTACCTCAATCTCCTTGAATAGTACCTTCACATAGAAAAAAAATATTATTCAACAAAATTTTATTTTAGACAATCATTGTTTAAACTCATACAAAAATATGCCAGTTGTCTGTTTTCAGTAAAATTGTTTAAAAAAATATATATATTTGAATGTAAACACCTTGTACTTCCTATTGAATATGATTCTCATTTCAAGAAATCCTTCTGAGTGTCATTTGACAGAATGGTCTCCCATTTAGCTGTAACTGGTCACCCGGTATTAAAATGAATTGAACTGAAATATTAATAAAGCCGCTCCCAAGATGGAGCGATTGCGGTCTGGACTCGGGGTGGTCACTGGGGTCGGGCGAGAGATGATAAGGAGGGAGGGGAGGAACGGAGGCACAGAGAGAAGACTTGTGAGAGTATGGACGCTGTTTGATGTGGACACCCACTCAGAATTTATTTGAAAACGGCCTCGGGCCCTGTTGCTTTGCGCATGATTTAAGGCAGGAGTTTTGAAATTATGGTTCGGGGTGAAATAACCAACTATAGGTTATTAAAAAAATCGTCAGGAGACAATATTTTCACGCGCCGAGTACATAAGTGGGTATTGTTGTCTCTTTATGTAATGGTACCAGTGGGAAATGTTATCAGCACGTGCAATGACAAACCGCGACATCTGTGCCTTCTTCAGTGGCTCTTCAAGTAACAATACTCGAATGCACCGAGTACGCGTGGTAGAAGATTTCTTCAAGTACGGTAGTTATGCGAACTCGTGCAATGACAAACCGTGCCTACAACTCTAGTGGTTCTAAGTAGTGCCTACAACTCTAGTGGTTCTACAACTCGAATGCTCGATTACTGAGACCGAAAACAAAATTGATTCCCGGCCATGCTCTTGATAATTTTCGATTCATCATTTCGGATATGCTGAAGAGTACCACATAAAAGAGGAAAAAAAGTTATTAAGATATTTGAGATTCTCTTAGTTGTCGTTAGACATGAATATGAAGAGAAAAAAAAATTTAAAGAAAATGAGTTCTGAAGAAATCTTACTCAACGTATACCATATTATTATTTCGAGTAGATAACTTTACGTTTAAGGCCAATCGGGTAGATCGTCCTAAAGTTTGAAGTAGAATTATGTAAATATTTTACTAAAATAAAAAATAAATATAAAGACTTTTTAATTTTTACATAAGACCAGATATATCATTGTAATACTCGTATATTTTTACATATAAACAGAGATATCATTGTAATATAGTTTTGCGTAAGATCAGATATATCATTGCAATATAGTTTTACATAAGACCAGAGATATCATTGTAATACTCGTATAGTTTTACTTATAAACAGAGATATCATTGTAACATAGTTTTGCGTAAGATCCGAGATATCATTGCAATATAGTTTTACATATGACCAGATATATCATTGTAATACTCATATAGTTTTACGTATAAACAGAGATATCATTGAAATATCGTTTTACGCAATATCAGAGATATCATTGTGATAGAGTTATACATATAACCAGAGATACGAGTATCATTGTAATATAGTTTTACATAAGATCAGACATATCATTGTAATATAGTTTTACATATGACCAGATACATCATTGTAATATAGTTTTACACGTGACCAGAGATATTGTAATATAGTTTTGCTCAAAATTAAATTTACTTTATTTGAATTACACAGATAGATCAAAATTATTTTTTTCGTTATAAGATATGACAAAATATTGAGTGCCTCTGATTTGAAACGCCATGGGAAATCTCTGGGCGTAGAGGTTGATATAATCTCTTTGAGAGAATGGCTAGATTTTCCATTTGTGAGTTGTAGGAACTGAATGACGTTATTTTAAGCTCTTAAAAACAGAACTGTGTTCTCTTTAAATAAATCATATATTGATAGTATGGACGAAATTTAAAAAAAAGATGATTATGTATTAGATCATTTCTGTATATAAACATCCATATGGTATTAAGTAAATGTTGGACTCCATTGAACGTATTATCCTACGTAAGTTTTGTACTGTTTTCACCTTAATATAAGTTTTGCTTGTGCCAATGATTTGATAGTTAATGCAATTTTTATTCATTATTCAAATTCTGGTTTTCATATAACTTTTAGAGCTTATTCCATCTGAATGTATTAAATGGCGTTTGTGAGTTCCATATTATAAATTCAAACATTAATATTATTCGTGAAGTGATATTTCATAATGAAACTGAGGCGTTCACTTCAGTTCGATCCCACCACCACCAATAAGAATATGAGCACTCTGAGATTGTTTGGGCATGTAGAATAAATGAAGTAAAATTGGGTGGTATAATATTTCAAAAGAGGTAATGCTAAGATGTGTCATGTCACCCTGGTTCTTTAATATTAACCTAAGAATATGGTTGATTGGTACCCTGGTTGTTTAATATTTGATTTGTGTGTTGAAGAACTATAGAGGTCAATAGGTGGCTTTCAAATGTCTAATGGGAATGCGTGTGAATTGCAGAATGCTGATGACATGATATTGTTAGCGGAGAATGAGGATGAATTACAAAGTCTGATAAGTATAATATAGATACTATATAAAGATAAAGATTTGAGAATGAATGATGCGTAAACTCAGACCCTATTCTCAGATTTTAAACAAAATTCATACGTTTATTGATAATTAGTGTATCTTATATGTTTTATTATTTGGTTTCAGGTGAGCAGCTGTCACGATGTGAGGTGAGGGCGGCCCCTCGCCATGACGACCATGAGCAGCTTCGGGCCCCCGGGGGCGGAGCCGGCTCTGCTGGAGGCCCTGCTCAGCCCCAGCGCCAACGCCTCCGCCTCGCCCCCGGCGCCCACCCTGCACCCGCCCAACCGCTTCAGCATACCGCAGATGGTTATCATCGCCATAATCGCCACCATTCTCTCTGTCCTGACCGTAGTCGGCAATTGTATGGTGATGATCTCCTTCAAGATCGACAAGCAGCTGCAGACCATCAGCAACTACTTCCTCTTCTCATTGGCCGTTGCAGACTTCGCTATCGGTTTGATTTCCATGCCTCTCTTCACTGTGTCAATAATCATGGGTTATTGGCCACTCGGACGCCATATCTGTGACACGTGGCTAGCTCTAGATTACTTGGCTTCTAACGCTTCCGTGTTGAATCTTTTGATTATTAGTTTCGATCGTTATTTCAGTGTTACTAGACCTTTGACTTATAGAGCTAAAAGGACGACTGGTAAGGCGGCTGTCATGATCGGTAGTGCTTGGGGAATAAGTCTTTTGCTTTGGCCTCCGTGGATCTACGCATGGCCCTATATAGAGGGGCAGAGAACTGTTCCGCCTAACGCTTGCTATATTCAGTTCATAGAGACCAACCACTATATTACGTTTGGGACTGCTATTGCAGCGTTTTATGTTCCCGTGACGGTGATGTGCTTTTTGTATTGGAGGATTTGGAGAGAGACCAAGAAACGGCAGAAGGATCTGCCCAATCTTCAGGGGGGCAAAAAACATGACTCATCAAAGCGGTCCAATTCCAGGTGAGTAATGATTTTTCGTTTTTTTTTTGTATAGTTTTTAGTTCATGAATTTATTCATTTAAGAAATAATACACTTTCTTTTAAATAATAAAATATACGAAGAATACAAATATAAAATAAAAGTCAATTATATTATTTCCTTACAACAGTTTTAACAAGACCAAAGAGCGTGAGAAATGGGAGAGAAGAATTCAGTGCAAGAGATAAGTAACAGAAACGGTTTAATCTTTGAACAATTTTATTTCTTAAATTTATTATGTACCAGTATCTAGTCGTATGTAAGGTACGAGTATATGAATTTCAGTTGGTACCTTACTGAGACTAAGCTCGATGTAAACAGGCCCAGTTTGGTTTGATGGTTAACCTATCATGCGCAATGCAGGCCCAATTTTTTTTAGTTGGATCTGGAATACTTGAAAAAAATAATTTGATGACTCTTGATGGTCTCGGAGGGACGTACGAGTACAATATAATCTCAGCCAGCGTAGATGGACTTTTTATTAAGTTGTCGAGAATTTGATGTAGATTGAGTAGATCAACTTCTCTATTATCGGAAAGTGAAATCATTTTCTGGCTTTTAAGGTATCTCTTCAGGACTAATATGATTGTTAGCTATAAATGTTCTAAAATCAAGATGTTTGATAAATCAATTATATTTTCAACGTTTTCAATTCTATTGATTTTGATTGTTTGTTTCGTTCCTCAAATACCTATTGGATTCTTGCATCGGTGCCAAAATAAACTCATTTGTTTAATACTACTTTATTATTTTGTTTTTTTTTAGATAGCCTCAATACAATAAGTATTTATTTTTAGACAGCCTCAATACAATATGTATTTATTTTTAGATAGCCTCAATACAATATGTATTTATTTTTAAATTAACTTTTCCATCTTCTCATACTTCGTACACATACTCAAGA
Source organism: Odontocerum albicorne (assembly GCA_949825065.1). Lineage (NCBI taxonomy): Eukaryota > Metazoa > Arthropoda > Insecta > Trichoptera > Odontoceridae > Odontocerum > Odontocerum albicorne. The sequence continues at coordinate 3,911,851 of OX463851.1, read as the reverse complement.
CACTCCTCTTCCAAACTGGAAATTACGTGTTCGATTCCCGCTGATGCCCATTTTTTAAAAAGGGTTTTAGTCTATATTTCACTTAAGGCTTTTTAACTTTTTTCAGGTTGATTTGAAGTGATTCTAGTTTGGCAATAGACCCGCAAGGTTGTGTTATATTCATAAAAATAATTATAAAAAAGTTACACCAAGGATTCATTGCAGACACTTATTTTCAAAAATCAGAAGTTTTTTGCAAAATTAAAATGAAATAAATATATATTAATACAATATAATTCGTTTACAATTGTGAAAAACTAAGAAAACACAGAGCATATTATAACTGGCTGAATTCAATTATTGTAATAAAACACAGTGAATATTGAAACTGGCAGAACTCAATTGATAAAACACAGATAATATTGTAACAGGCTGAACTCAATTAATAAAACACAGAGCATATTGAAACAGGCTGAACTCAATTAATAAAACACAGAGCATATTGAAACAGGGTGAACTCAATTAATAAAACACAGAGCATATTGAAACTGGTTGAACGCAATTAATAAAACACAGAGCATATTGAAACTGGTTGAACTCAATTAATAAAACACAGAGCGTGTTGAAACTGGCTGAACTCAATTATTGTAATAAAACACAGTGAATATTGAAACTAGCTGAACTCAATTGATAAAACACAGATAATATTGTAACAGGCTGAACTCAATTAATAAAACACATAGCATATTGAAACTGGCTGAACTCAATTAATAAAACACAGAGCATATTGAAACTGGTTGAACGCAATTAATAAAACACAGAGCATATTGAAACTGGTTGAACTCAATTAATAAAACACAGAGCGTGTTGAAACTGGCTGAACTCAATTATTGTAATAAAACACAGTGAATATTGAAACTAGCTGAACTCAATTGATAAAACACAAATAATATTGTAACAGGCTGAACTCAATTAATAAAACACATAGCATATTGAAACTGGCTGAACTCAATTAATAAAACACAGAGCATATTGAAACTGGTTGAACTCAATTAATAAAACACAGAGCATATTGAAACTGGCTGAACTCAATTAACCCTTCCCTTACGGTGATAAAAATAATACGCGTGCTCCGGTGTTGGGTAATAAAAAATTAGCGATTTTAAATCGGAAAAATAAGAACATTCATAGATAATCCCCTTAATTAATTATATTTGAAGTTAAAAATTATAATAATGGAGATTTATTTGCTGAAAACATTAAGAAACCATCTGAACACATTAAAAAACGCTCACGGAACGGGCGTACGTCTAACCTATTTGCAAGCCTAGAGGCTACTAGTGGCGCGGAACGTCAGTCGCATACCCCGGCGCTTACGCCTTTGCTTGCGAGGTTGAGACAATTCAGCTCTTCGCAATTCAGTCTAGTATGCAAGAGTGAGATGCGAATATAGTGTCGCGCTTCCCGCATACTATTCACCTATCGTCAAGACGAGTCACTCGCAGCGTTTAAATGCGAATTTGTTTTCGATCTTTACAAAACACCTCGATGTAGTCGATAAATTCTGATTATTATTAATATTATTTTTTAAATCAATGCGTAAATATATTATGGAGGAATACCTAAAATCTTAACCTTGTATTTATTATATTTATAGAGATATTGACGGTTATTAGAAGCAACGTGTAGAAGATACCCAACACAGGGAAGGAAAGGTTAATAAAACACAGAGCATATTGAAACTGGTTGAACTCAATTAATATAACACAGAGCGTATTGAAACTGGCTGAACTCAATTAATAAAACACAGTAAATATTGAAACTGGCTGAACTCAATTGATAAAACAGTAGTGAATACAAAGACAAATGGTGTCTAATTTATTTTATTAAATAAAATAAAAATATGATAGAGAAAATGATTTTCTTTGAAAGTATTTCCAAAGAAAAGTTTACTTCTATCTTTTCGGAACACCTTTTAGTTTTTCTTAAATTTTCAACATCCTCACATATCAACATACTTGATATATATACATATTTTTATTCTTTGACATATCCTTTAAATATGTAGGAGATCCCGTGGATTTACATATTTAGAATATTTGCTTAATTTACAAAATTTTATATTAAAAATAAATCTGTCGTTTTTAATACGGTTTAAAATTAATGTAAACATGTCTACCAAAATTCAGGTAAACACGCCTATTAAAACTCATGTAATCATACCTACCAAACATCATACAAACATCCTACCAAAATTTATGATAACCAAAGTGAATTTAAACATAACCATCTACTTAATGTAAATACATCCACCAAAATTCATGCAAACACACCTACCCAATTTTATGTATACATGCTTACCAAACTTCTTACAAACATATCTACCTAAATTCATGTAAACACACCAACCAAACTATGTGGATATACTTTGCAAACTTATTTTAAACAAACCAACTAAAATTCATGTAAACTTACTTACCAAAACTCATGTTAACATATGTTATATACCAGAATTAATGTAAACATATCCACCGAAATTCATGCAAACTCACCTACCAAACTTCATATAAACATTCCTACCAACATTGGTGTCAACATACCTACCAAGTTTCATGCAAATAACCCAATCAAAATTTATTTAAATATAGCTAACCAAATTTAAAAGTATTTTTATTAAGATGAGTTTTTCTTAAATAAAAGTAAAACATTCGATTTAATTTAAAGCTAAGTAATTTTGGGGCCGTCTAAATTTCCTTTCTATTAATTTTTTACTCTAATCCAGGCCTGATCAAACTTTTAAGGTGGCGGCCCATATATGAATCTCAAAATTGACGGTAGGCCGCAGTCCTTTACCTAATTTATGATATCAATATTTAATGGAGGAGGATTTTTTCACATTACCGTGTATTTTGGTGTTATACAAAAGACAGCTGCAAAAATGCTATATTTATGCTGTCGAAAATGGAAGATGGAAGTTGAATTTGACTGCTTGCTAGGAAAAAGTGTAACAGTGAGATTAAACGAAAACGTCAAACGAAACAAGAGAACTGTAACACACGCGCTCACCTGCTTAAATCACAACTTTTTATGCACTAGTGTGAACAATGAACAAATGGGTACGTGACTTTTGCAATTCCGCTTGCGTGACACGTGCACACAACATTAAAGTCACCACGCACCAGCTACCGTAACAGAAAAAGTATCGAAAATACGGTGTTTGGCGCCTTAACTCAAGATTTTTTTTAACAATTTTTAAATGCGGGCCGCGATTCATGGTTTGGCCAGGCTTGCTCTAAACAAACATACGTTCAAGGCAAACTATCATTGTGAACAGCTCCTACATAATTGTCTCTATAAGCTAAAACGGTAACTCAAAATACGAGTATCATAAACAATAAACTTTTCGAAAAACTCTGCCCTTGCTCAATATATAATATTTTGAGTTACCATTTTACCTTATTCCTGTTATTTGGGACATTTTGAATTGTATATTTTATTCATTCATATGGTACTACTTAACAAATCAGAATTAGCGATGCGGACATATTAAAGAGGGTGATCGGGAGATAATATTGTCTTAAACCTTGTTAATTGAACTTTCAGGTTTTAACCACCGCAGTAGGCCCGGATCTAGCACTTCGTCATCGCACATGTTAGAAATACTGCTGAAAGTGAAAAAGCAACAACACTCACACACATCGCGCGCATAAGTGTTGTTACCAGACGAACTAATTTACTCGAATGCACCCTTTTAAATTTTTCTCGGGTGAAACTTGACGCGTCTTAACAGAGGTCGTCTGCAATTTAACTATCGATTATATACTCATTCAATTTAATTAAATGTTTTCGTTCATGAAATTAAGGATTCATTGCCTGTTATTTTGACCCTAATAATCTAGGCACATGTTTAGCATTCATGTATTACATTAGCGTCATTAAATAACCTATTATTATTATCATTCGTGAAGTCCCTTATACTCGTAAAGCAGTCTTGATCGTTTGACTTGATCTTACGAGCAAATTGTTCGCACTGCAGAAAGAATGATTCGCCTTCCTTTCTCACGGTCATCAGTAGCATTTCTACTACTCTTGGAATGATCTGTTGGTTGCATTCATATCGCATTGGTATTCTGCCTCGTGATTAAGAACATTATATTTTCTCTTAGATCATCTGTACCTCCATTGTATCTTCCTGTTTAAGAATATGGCCAAAGTACCTGTGGATTTGCAGTAGTACTATTGAAGACAAGCGCATTTCAAACTGTAATTCTTCGAGAATTTATGCATTTTTCCTGCGTGCTGTCCATTGTACACGTAATATACCCCATCTACATCTCATCCCTATGACGTCTATCTTCTTGCGTTCATTTTCTCTCAATGTCCATGTTTAGGCACCATATATAAAGATTAAGAAAATTAGTGTTCTTGCTAGTTTTATTTAGACCTTGTAATGTAGATGTCTCTCTCCATGTATTCTTCAGCTTTCCCATAGATGACATTTCATTAAATAATATATTAAAGTATTTTATTTTAATTCCTATATTCCTTATAAGGGGGAAAAATAATGTGTATTTTTATTGAATAATATTTATTGCATTGAATTGGGGCCATTTTTTAGATGTAATTTATTCAAATAAATTGAAACATGAATTTCAATGTTATTGCCATAAAATTGTTTGAGTTTAGTATTTGAGAAAATTATACGACATTAAATGTTATCAATATCAATTGTCTATGTAAAGTGAACACGCAAAACAAACATTCAAGACATTCAGCATGTTTAAAAATTCATAAACAACAATAACAAGATTCGGCAGCCTGGAAGATGGCGAATCTTTTTGTTGCAAAATAAACATTTTCGCAAAATGAAGATATCATATGATTGTAAACTTCACAAATTTAACCCTTGGAGTTGCGTGTTATCAGCTGTTGTGTTAATTGGTTTCTATTGTTTTATTTTAATTTTATTTAATATTTATGGTAAAAACATATTTACTCAAAACAGAACAGTTTCAAAATCTGCTGAAAACGTGATAGTTCTCAACAGTATTTAAACTTTAAATTTATGGGAATTATTTAATATTTCTTTCTACGTTTTAGTTTTTACCATGACTTTACAAAGTACTCTCCTGCCTAACAAGACATGTGACAGTCATAAAGCAAGTAGTATACATAACTCAAAATAATATAAATAACTCAAAATAAGTGTTTGCATATGTTCAAATAATGTATTTGGTGAGAAAGGAGACGAACTACAAAGGCACTTTTGTAGATATTCCGATGTGTGATAGTAGCATATTCGACTTTAGGTGTAGTGTGTTTATGTGTTTAGTATTCATATAACGATTATTCATATAAATTTCGACAAGACCTACAAAATATAATGATCTTCAAGCGTTTCCTAAAGTTGTACACGCTACCTATTATATATATCTAACACTATGAGGTAGACTTTTCTACGCCACAGGACTAGCAACAGCGAAAGCTCTATCATGACACCCTACTCCATTAGATAGATTTGGAACAATCAATTTATTAGATAAATAAGTAATAAATCTTCAAGTTCTACTCCTCTTCGGAGGAACATCTCTCAGACATAGATTCGAAAGATATAATGGGAATATCCCATTAAGGGGAAATACAAAGAGACACGATTTGAAATCAATTCGTTCGCTACACTTAAGCGCACCAATATGACATCAATTTATGACTACCATGTATCAGTCTAGTATCTGCATTGAAAACAGACTGAAGTCTAGAAATTCGAAAATCAGGTAAACCAGAATATATAGAATTACAATAATCCAGACCCGACACAACAAATCTATATAAATAAAAATGTAAATGTTCGTATATTAAAAATCTCTAATCTCCACAAGTTCTTTACCGATTGCTTTGAAAATTTGACAAAAGGTTGCATTTGTATACAAGCATGTTTATATATATTTGTTTATATACGGTTGTATATAAAAAAGTATATAAAACAGACGAAATAACGGGAGCGCCCCCTACAGCGACACACGCAAACTAAACAATTCTCATTGACAGTTAAGTCACATTGCATTTTCGACGTTTCCGATTTTTTCATTTTGTTTTTTAACTGTTTGTCTTATTTTTCATTGCTTTGAAATTTTGACAAAAGGTTACATTCGTATACAAGCATGTTTATATATTATTTTTTTTCTATACAGTTCTATTTCAAAAAGTGTATAAAACATACGAAATAATGGGAGCGCCTCCTGTTGAACGTGACGGCAACACACGCAATATAGATTTCGACTTATTTTCATTTTGATTTAGAATATTAAATATTTAATAATAAATAATTAAATATTAAATAATAAATATTAAATAATAAATATTGAATTTTCAAATAGTTTATGTTCAAAAACCAGGCTGAGCCACGGCAACGCGTGGCCGGATACAGCTAGTACATTAATAAGAGTTTTTACTTTCCTTGTTGAAAGATATTAACGTACAAATTTTCACTTTCTAAGACTATAAAAGTCCGAAGAAATCGTATAAAGTTTTTGTCTATCGAAGGAGAGCTTACTATCAAGAAACACACCAAACCATTGTAGAAGATAAATAATAAGGGCAGTATTGCGAAACAGTAGCAAGTATGTTATTTCCATTTTGATATTGGAAGCGTAATGTCAATGTACAAGCTTTCTTAGTGCACACGAGATAAACCTCAACCGTCTCGTATATTTACATTAGACATAAAATTTTTGACTTAAAATGATAAAAACTAGATTTGTTCCTTAATAAAGCGGAAGATCCCATAAAATAGAGCTGGCTACACGCATCCTTGACCAGGAGCCTCGCTTTACATGATAATGCGGTTTGAAAGAGCCGTAAACTTAATCAATCTCCTCTCCTTATGCTGTTGCTCAAACTTCGGAGATAAGGATGGGCTACGTGGCTTAATACTTATATCGAAGTTAATTTTTGTTGCATGATCAAATATGTTATTAAAATTTATTAAAATTGAACATTTTGACTTATCAAATACGAGTAAATACCTTTTTAATTGCGTTTATTTGAGTGTCTTTGTTTGTCTTCTTTCCGGGACACTGTCATGGATACCAATAATTATTATGAAACAAAAGTTGGCAAATTGGAGCAAATGGTTTTAAATCCGAAATCTGTAAAATATATTAACATGAAAGTGTAAAATAAATTAATTGTATACAGTACATCGATCGATTAGAATGCCAACTATTGTATATATACTCGTATATTGGGTTTTAACATAAGCTGTGTCCGTTTTTTTTTCAAATGAAGAGAACAAGAGGACACAACAATAAAAATTACAACAAATTAGTCAATAATGTATTCTCCTTCATTATTTACAACTTCTTGTCAACGTTCTACAAGTTTTTCAATGCCTGTGCGATAAAAACTATACGGTCTTGACTCGGGGAATTCGTCCAACCATGTCCGCAATTCGACGTCATTATTGAAGGAAACGCCGCGCAAATTGTTCGAAAGCGATCGGAAAAATTGGAAATCCTACAGCGCGAGGTCTGGAAAATATGGAGGATACGGCAAGTCTTCCCAACCAAGCGTTTAAATGGCATTTTTCGTAATGTTGGTGATATGAGGGCGGGCGTTATCGTGTTGCAGAATAACGCCATATTGCCGATCCGGCCTTTTTTGTTGAATTGCAGTGTTGAGCCGCTGCATTTGCTGAATGTATAGCTCCGCGTTGACTGTCTGATTGCGTTCAAGTATCTCGTAGTGGATGACGCCTTGCGTCTTGATAACTCACTCATTCTTTCCGTTTCTTCATATTCACATAAAGCCACCGTTTTTCGTCACCAGTAATGATGAGGTAAAGGAACCTTTGCTTGTGGCCACATTTAGCTCGATGACGCGCGAGCAAACCAGTAGAAATTGTCGAACGTTGATTTTTGTTGTTTTCACTCAAAACATGTGGAACCCAAGCGCCGAACTTCTGGACATTTTCCATTGATTTAAGATGGCGGTATACAGTCATGTGACTACAATTCATCTGCTCAGCCAATTCCACGGTGGTTTGAAGGGGATCTTCATGAATAATATGGTTTAAGCGGTCCTCATCGAAGTTCACTGGTCGTCCGGAACGCTCCATGTCTTTCAGGTCGAAATTACCGTCTTTGAAACGCAAAAACCATCAACAAGCTGTCCTATCATTCATAGAGTCTTCACCGTACACTTCGCAAATATCGCGAGCAGCTTTGGCAGCTTTATTCTCTCGATTGAACGCGAACAGAAGGAGGTGTGGAAAATGCTCACGTTCGTCTACTTTACATTCCACTTTGAAGGCTTGTAATAAAATAAAATAATATATGTAACGTAAAAGCAAACACAATATTTTGTAGAGCAGAAAATGTTTTTTCGAATGACGTATAACCTTTGCCATTTAGTTTTACTTTTGGTGCTCATTTTTACATTTGGAAAAAAACGGACACAACTTATGTTAGATTTGGGATGAACGTGAATTTGAAGCTGATGTATTGCGTAGGTCGATGAAGACCACTCTGAGATAGTTTTGGCATGTAGAAGAAATGAATGAATAAATACAAATAAAACAAATATATGTAAAGTGTAAATGTTAGTAAAAGATGTGGTAGAGGAAAACAAGAAAAGAAAAGTTGGATAAAGTTTATGATATTTTGAAAGTAGGAAATATAGAATGTAGGAGTTGGATGATGAGGTGTATGAATAAAGGATGTGTGTGAAGAGGTAAAGGATGTGTTTCGAGACAGTCTGGTGCTCTGTCCTGTCTTCCTACCTTGATAGAAAAATGACGTCACGGTAAGTATGTATGAATTGTAATTTATAAAAATTTCCAAGGTAATTATTGTAGTAATGGTCTCAGAATAGCAATAATATCAATTGTCCATACTTCTTACGTACTCGAGGCTTAATTCGGGATTTAAACGTATTTCGAATTATCTTCGCCTTCCCCTCCCTACCGACTACCGACTACTCCCAGATCCCGGTCGCTCTCCCACATCCCGGTTAATTATTTACGAAGCTTTTACAAGAGCTCCCACTTTGCATACGGCGAGGTCTTCCTCACCTGCCACGATGGATCGCAGGTAACCTTCGTAGTTTCTCAACAGAAATTTTCCTTTTATCTGAACCGGGCAACATCTGGAATGAAGCTTAATTTAATATTTACTCGCTCTCTTCAAGGCGGAATTAGCTTTATTTCTTAATATTGTTTTTCTCAAAAAAATTACGATCCGAAGCTATTATCTTCTCGAAAATTTTCGTTGAATTTTGTTTTATATTATATATTTCAAAATGGTTTTCATTTGCCTTAATATTTAAGAACCATCTTCATTGAAGATTTATATTTTCACGTTATTCTCCATCTAAGTTGGCAGTGAGGACAGAACGCGGATTTTTTTTATGGAGACTCAATTTTACCTATTCTTCCATTCCATTAAAATTTTCAATTGCTTTGCCCAACTATACTTCGTTGATTTCCCATTACTAAGGAAGTTCAAAATGCTTTCTTCGATAACATTTTCTGAAATATTAAAAATGTCAATATCCGAGGCACTTTTTAAAAGGGACAACCCGCGTTACAAAGAGCTTGGTAAAATTAATGCTGCTACTGGTTGCCAATCTAAAAAGAAAAGTTTAAGAGTTTCCATTTTGAAATCTTTAAATTAAGTTCAATTATTTTATTCCAATTGGAATTGAGTCCGCAATCCCCGAGAACATCTCCTCTAGTTGTTAAGACGCCTGTCTCCCAACTCGGAGGTTGCGGGTTCCAATCCCGGAGAAACCCAGATTTTTTAAAAGGGATCCTAATCTGGCTTGGCCCAGTCCTCTTTCCCTTAAGACCTCTTTAATAACTTTGATTGGTTGGAAGACAATGCCATAGAATACAATACATTACAATTGGATGTATTATTATATCGTCATAATCTTGATATGACAAACGAGTATGTTGATAGTCTTATGTATACATTATATAATATTAAGACTTATTTTTATTATCTTACTTACTTAGTTTTAAGCATTATATTAGATCTATAGACAATTGCACTTGAAATCATGCAGTATAACTTATGAGCTGCATTTTATGAATCAATAATAATAAATGGAAAATTTATATAGCGTACTATAGATAGCAGATTCTCGTCAAGGGCGCTCTAACTTGGGATTCGAACCCACTATTATTGGCAGATTAAAAATATTATTGAATCAATTTATGTAAGTTGAGTGTTATGATAGGAAGGTTGTGACTGCAATCAATAGTTTAGGTATTTCCTCGCATCTGCATATAATCAAAAAACATATTTGGTAAGTAAATCGAGAAAACTCATCAAGGGAAGACGAACAACAATGAAACCTTTGTATATCTTTCGATATGATAGTAAAACATTCAGCTTTAGGTGTAATGTAGAATTTTAAAACAAAACGCTCTTAAGATGACAAAGAAAAAAGATAATACTGTATTTGTTAAGACAACTGAATATGTTATAGATAGTCAAGTTACAGCACTTGAGTAACACAAAAAAACTGTGTGTATTCTAACTCACAGCACTCGAGAGCGCCAAAGTATTGCAATTTCGGATCATCTTACAAAACTCGTTGGCACTAAGCACATTGTTCACAACACGCAGTTTGGCGCTAATTTTCATACCAGATGGAGTGTCGTACAGTCTACTTATTTTTTACTGGTAGATATTTTGAAAATATGCATTAAAAAAACAATTATTTTAAAAGTATTTTTTTATCAATATTGATTCGAATGACTGGAAAAAAATACAAAAAACCTTCGAGTGCAAAGGGTTGAAACGATTGGATATGACGATTTACTGAAGAGTTACATAGAAACAGTTTTAAATAAAGTTTTGTCTAACTTTAAAGCAGCACAATTTGAAATTGATCAAAAAGAAAATAATCGAACCCGGGACCGAAGTTTGCTGTTAAAATATGCTTACCATCAGATTATTGATTCAACACTAGGCTGGTGATACTTGACATACCAAATATTAACAAATATCGTGTTTAGATCCATATTGAATCACATATATACCTGAAACGTTACACGCTCTACATAGCGTAACGTATAAATACAACTTCTATATGTTTATTCATATAGCGTTTTAGCATAAATTTCCATCCATATCGCAGATTTAGCATAGATATTTGTCAAGAACAAAGTTTTTGAGGTATTCGCAGTTCAACTTGCCCGGTGTCTGAACGGCGGATTGTTGGATAACTACCTCAACACTCGAAGACAAAGAATGGTCGGGAGACAAGATGCGAGACTTTTAAAGTCGAGTTGTATTGAATGGAAGAAATTGGTAAGCAAACGTAAAAGTTGGAAGAAATAAAAGCTCTTGACAACTTTATTTATCTGTACTCAATTTAGTGAATATAAACACTAATTGTGCTGTTTTGTAAACAAATATTATTACAGTAAACACGCTCTTTTATTTATGACAGGCAGTCACTTAACATCAATATAACAAATATGATTACACTAAACACGTTCTTTTATTTATGACAGGCAGTCACTTAACATCAATATAACAAATATTATTACACTAAACACGCTCTTTTATTTATGACAGACAGTCATAATATACTTATTAACACATACCTGGAAAGCCCATCTTAGAATGTATGATAACAATAACTAAATTTATTTGTATTTGTTATTTTAACTTAAAAAAATTATTTAGTGCATGGAAATATAATCCTTATTGCCAGCTACGTATTTTCTCTCATTAGAGATAGGTTACTTCATTCGATGTTTTTAATACTCAAAAGAAGCCACAAACCAAAGGGTTGTTGAGATCTTAAAAATGCATTGGGGTGTTCTCAACTTAGGGTAAATGGGACTTATCATAGAATATAATTTTTTTAAAACATAATACTATTTCGTTCAAACGCCAGAGGTACGGTACGAGTAGCATCGTTATTGTTAATAATCCGGTGAATCCTTCCTTCCGTGGTTGCAGTCCTAAGACTGGTTTGCAGCAATTTGAACTCTTCTCCTCCATTCCCCCCTGTCCTGTGCGGCTCTTTTTAAGTCTGTATATGTTGAGCAGCGCACGTCTACCAACAGGTCCTCCAGGTACTCTCGGCGTGGGCGTCCCCTAGAGTTTGTCCCCTCGGTCATACCCTCCATTATGGCATGTAAGAGGCCCTCTTGTCGTATTATATGACCGATCCATCTTGCACGCCTTTCGGACAGGATCCTGAGCAGGTGCCTTCCTCCTTCGATTCGTTGGAGAACCTCTTCATTTGTGATGCGGTCTCTCCAAGAAATTCCTAATAGTCTTCTATAGGACCACATCTCAAAAGCCTCTAGTCTTCGTCTATCTCTTTCGGATAGGCACCATGTCTCGCAGCCGTACATCAAGATACTCCATACATAGGTCTTGATGAGGAGTATTCTCAGTTTTAGGTCTATATTATTTGATTCTATGAATAGCAGGTCCGGTGAATAGCAGAGGTTATTATGACATTTTGATTTTAATGTTTTAATTTCGGATAATAACATATTTCTCTAAGTAGTACGTACGAGGTGCTATTTTTAATGGCTATTAACCTAAATTTCTTAGCCATTGAGCAACGTTGAGTTGAATACATTAATTAAGAATACAAAATTGTTCTAGTAGCGTAAACAAAGTTTGTTGAAATAACACCATGTTCATCAAATAAAAATATTTATTTCATCTTTGTATTTTATTAGAAACGATAAACTTTTTAACACTCTGTAAACGGTAGACGACATGTTTGAAAGGAGTGTTCTCATAATATTTGGTATAATGTTATTCGTCAAAGGTAGATATTCATATAAGGTTGATACACATCATATGGAAGGGATTTAAAGAATGTAAATTTTAAATGAATATTTGTTTTCTCTTATAAATTAAAATACTAGCACTTTTGAGATGAGATTTCATTACGAAACAACGTTGTATATGTAAGTCATTTTTTTATTAAAATTATCATTAGTAAATAAAATATCGCATCGAATGGCTATTTTGAAAAGACATGAATAACAAACCCAATACCTTCTTTCTGAAAAGCTGTGTTTACCAACTACTTCCACTTTCCAGTTCGTTCCCCCCCTCCAAAAATATTCATTGTATCGTATTTTCTAGGCTAGTAATTTCACGTAATAATCCTTTCTCTGTTCGTAAAAAATGTTTTCGTCATAACACAGGTATGCGATAGGTAAATATAAACTAAGGTGAAATTCTGAAAAGGGAATAGGTGTCCAGTCTGGTTAGACCTTCAGGCTTGTTTAAAACATTTTTATGGTTGATTGGAAGAGAATGCCACGTGGAAAAAGCCCGCTAGGTTGTACTGTATACATCAAAAGTGTAATACATGAATATGGTTGATTGGAAGAGAATGCCACATGAAAAAAACCCGCTTAATTGTACTGTATACATCAAAAGTGTAATACAGTTTTATGGTTGATTGGAAGAGAATGCCACATGGAGAAAGCCCACTAGGTTGTACTGTATACATCAAAAGTGTAATACATGAATATGGTTGATTGGAAGAGAATGCCACATGGAGAAGGCCCGCTAGGCTGTACTGTATACATCAAAAGTGTAATACATAAATATGGTTGATTGTAAGAGAATGTCACATGGAGAAAGCCCGCTAGGTTGTACTGTATACATTAAAAGTGTAATACATTTTTATGGTTGTTTGGAAGAGAATGCCACATGGAAAAAGCCCGCTAGGTTGTACTGTATACATCAAAAGTGTAATACATGAATATGGTTGATTGGAAGAGAATGTCACATGGAGAAAGCCCGCTAGGTTGTACTGTATACATTAAAAGTATAATACATGAATATGGTTGATTGGAAGAGAATGCCACATGGAAAAAGCCCGCTAGGTTGTACTGTATACATAAAAAATGTAATACATTTTTATGGTTGATTGGAAAGAATGCCACATGGAGAAAGCCCGCTAGGTTGTACTGTATACATCAAAAGTGTAATACATGAATATGGTTGATTGGAAGAGAATGCCACATGGAGAAGGTCCGCTAGGTTGTACTGTATACATCAAAAGTGTAATACATGAATATGGTTGATTGGAAGAGAATGCCACATGGAGAAAGCCCGCTAGGTTGTACTGTATACATCAAAAGTGTAATACATAAATATGGTTGATTGGAAGAGAATGTCACATGGAGAAAGCCCGCTAGGTTGTACTGTATACATTAAAAGTGTAATACATTTTTATGGTTGTTTGGAAGAGAATTCCACATGGAAAAAGCCCGCTAGGTTGTACTGTATACATCAAAAGTGTAATACATAAATATGGTTGATTGGAAGAGAATGTCACATGGAGAAAGCCCGCTAGGTTGTACTGTATACATTAAAAGTATAATACATGAATATGGTTGATTGGAAGAGAATGCCACATGGAGAAAACCCACCAGGTTGTACTGTATACATCAAAAGTGTAAAACATGAATATGGTTGATTGGAAGAGAATGCCACATGGAGAAAGCCCGCTAGGTTGTACTGTATACATCAAAAGTGTAATACATAAATATGGTTGATTGGAAGAGAATGTCACATGGAGAAAGCCCGCTAGGTTGTACTGTATACATTAAAAGTGTAATACATTTTTATGGTTGTTTGGAAGAGAATGCCACATGGAAAAAGCCCGCTAGGTTGTACTGTATACATCAAAAGTGTAATACATGAATATGGTTGATTGGAAGAGAATGCCGCATGGAGAAAGCCCGCTAGGTTGTACTGTATACATTAAAAGTGTAATACATTTTTATGGTTGTTTGGAAGAGAATCCCACATGTAGAAAGCCCACTAGGTTGTACTGTATACATCAAAAGTGTAATACATGAATATGGTTGATTGGAAGAGAACGCCACATGGAGAAAGCCTGCTAGGTTGTAATGTATACATCAAAAGTATAATACATGAATATGGTTGATTGGAAGAGAATGCCACATGGAGAAAGCCCGCTAGGTTGTACTGTATACATCAAAAGTGTAATACATGAATATGGTTGATTGGAAGAGAATGTCACATGGAGAAAGCCCGCTAGGTTGTACTGTATACATTAAAAGTGTAATACATTTTTATGGTTGTTTGGAAGAGAATACCACATGGAGAAAGCCCACTAGGTTGTACTGTATACATCAAAAGTGTAATACATGAATATGGTTGATTGAAAGAGAATGCCACATGGAGAAAGCCCGCTAGGTTGTACTGTATACATCAAAAGTGTAATACATGAATATGGTTGATTGGAAGAGAATGTCACATGGAGAAAGCCCGCTAGGTTGTACTGTATACATAAAAAGTGTAATACATTTTTATGGTTGTTTGGAAGAGAATGCCACATGGAGAAAGCCCGCTAGGTTGTACTGTATACATCAAAAGTGTAATACATGAATATGGTTGATTGGAAGAGAATGTCACATGGAGAAAGCCCGCTAGGTTGTACTGTATACATAAAAAGTGTAATACATTTTTATGGTTGTTTGGAAGAGAATGCCACATGGAGAAAGCCCACTAGGTTCTACTGTATACATCAAAAGTGTAATACATGAATATGGTTGATTGGAAGAGAATGCCACATGGAGAAAGCCCGCTAGGTTGTACTGTATACATCAAAAGTGTAATACATGAATATGGTTGATTGGAAGAGAATGTCACATGGAGAAAGCCCGCTAGGTTGTACTGTATACATCAAAAGTATAATACATGAATATGGTTGATTGGAAGAGAATGCCACATGGAGAAATTTTCTTGGGTTCCAAATACGCGAGAGGAGAAAGGCCTTTTGTGCCTCGCCACACCGGAATATCAAGCGAAGGGGAAATAAACAAGGGTGCTTGGTTATCTATCACTCCATACTGCCGACGACGGAGGAATTCCCTTTGAAGATGGCCATAAACAAAAGAAGAAGGTAATAAAGAGAAAGAGAGTGAAATTCTCAGTTTCAGGGGTCAATAATTGTTTTCATATGTTCATATGGGCTTTCTCCATGTGAAGGATATGTTATGAATGATTATTTGTGTTTTCTGCTGCAATAGAGAACCTTTGTAATTTACATAAAAATAATTGTGAAAGTGTTGAAGTGCGTATTTCTCAATGAAAAGAACACCGGGCTTTAGTCAAAAAAGTTATTGAGATATTTGCAAGTTGTAAATGTTCAGAATAGACATTATGCATTGAATAGATACATATCATCAAGCTGTGTCCCTTCTGGGGGTGAGTAGACATAACAGACCTCCAAACTTTTCTCTCCGACTACACAACTTTCGCCTTTTACACATTCATACATCTCGTCACGCACACAATCTTCTATTATTTGTACTCTCAATCTACCTTTTTTTATATCTGATCAATTTGATCAAACAATGTCTACATCTTCCATGCAAACTTTGCATTTCTGACTTGTATACTCGCTTAGTCTTTATTTCGTCATTCATTCTATGGCATGTCCAAAACATCTTAAAGCCCCTTTCTTTATCTAACTTAAAACATCTATTTTATCTATGCATTCATTTCTGATGTCATTATCATTCAGAAGTTAAATCCTAGTTTCACTTTGATACGTCCAAGTGAGTACCAACACAATATTATATGAGTATTTTATTATTTTTGCTACTTTTGATATAGCGCGGTTGTTGTAAAATATATTAAATTGAGTGCTCCATTTACCTTGTTCTCTGTCGCTACCCTTCTCTCAACGTCCCTTTCAACTTACCCATCACTTATCAACATTCTTCCCAAATAACAGAACTCCTCGACCATTGCATTGAATAAATATAGAAAAAAGGTTAGTATTTAATTTAATATATCTTTATAAGTTAATTCATAGTTCTCGTATCTTTGATAGCCTAGAGATATATTATATCGGGTCGAATTGGTGTCCATACTCCTTAACACACGAAACCTTTTACAATGCAAAGGCAGCAATAACATTTTGCTAACGACAGTGGTTCATTGTTAATCATGAATCGTTAGAGCGGAATATAGTATTTGGGGAATTCACATCAGAATTGGTGGATATTTTTAATGTAAAAATAATGGTGAGTTCAGGAGGATCCTTCTGCAGCATTTCCTCAATTGTAGGTCTCGAATGGGAGATCGGTTGTTGCATTTGAAGTCTTGAGTTTTTTTTTGTAATTTGCACCATAATTTCGTGTTCTTGTTCCCCTGATTTGTTTATCCTTAATAATTTGTTTATCCCTCCTCAAGTGTTGTAGTGTATTTAATCACTTGGGTGAAATAATTTTTTCTCTCTCTGTTGTATTTATTATACATTGGTTTTTTTCATGGATCATGTTTTGAAAGATAAATGAATTCTAAACTATATTGTTTTATTTTAAGGTGTTTTCATTTTATCTTTTGTTTTATAAATGTTACTTTGATATGAAAAGGACACTTAAGTGTCGCTTTGTTCTTCAATAAGTCAACATGAAAAATGTTTATTAATGATTAATTGATTATTTAAATTTTTTCAATTTTGACTTTGTTGGTAGGTGGTTAGATATTTGACTTCCACCTGGGGATTGCAGTTTGCTACCGGAATGCTGTATTAGGTTAGACATTTTTATCTTCTGATTTGTCTCCAGACCACACTCTTTAATACGTCGAGTACGAACGATTTATTTTCTTTTTTGTGCAGTCGACTGTAGATAAACTTGTTGATTTGATTTATCAAAAGTTTCAGCTTTAACTTTGTGGAACGCCATATTATTGTAGAATATTTAAGTACTTTACTAATCCACTAACTCACCGGTCACCAAACTACGGCGCGCGGGCCGGATCCGGCCCTCGAAACTTTTTCTTCCGGCCCCCGACTTTTATTCATAAATATTATATGTAAGAAACATAAATTTTATGATTTGGTTGTGAATACACGACAATGATTATTTTATTGTGATTTGGTATAAGACTTCCAATATAAACTATATTTGTTTACACATGCAATGTAAACTAATGTTGTAATAGGATTTCAATAAGAATAATTTATGTTCTAACAGGATTTCAATAAAAATATTTTTCGTCCAGCTCCCCATGTTTTAAAAAAATCCAATCCGCCCCTTTTCTCAAAAAGTTTGGTGACCCCTGCACTAACTAGTGGATAACAAAGTAATTTATTGGTTTGAATTTGTAGAACAACTCAGATTTTGTTTACAATCTAAATTATGAAGTTTATTGCTCTGTCTTTTTATTGTGTTTCAATCCACTGAAAGCGAGTCAATTTCGAGCCCTGTTTTGTAGTCCAGTTCATTGGAAAATGTTATTACACCACGACATCCAGCTTTTGACACATCATCTTCTCTATTTCCTTATAGAATACATTTAAGGCAATTATTATTGAAACCACAACAAATGCTCCCAATGTATCCTACATTTCTCA
>OX463851.1:3793896-3893273 GCA_949825065.1 Odontocerum albicorne | reverse complement strand
GTCTTGTTTGCGCTCCCCTGAAGATGAGGTGAAAGCCTTGAAACCGGTAGGGTTATACCGTCATAAAAAAGTGGAATAAACAGTGTTTGTTAAAAATAAATTACAATGTCTTTAAACCTCCACAACGTTAATGCCTTAACTATAAACAACAACTTTCCAAATTAAATTTAGTTGAAAAGTGAACGAACTTATTTGAATTTTCGTGATTGACTTAAATAAATACTCGTAGATTAGAACAGTATTTTAGAACTAATATTTAAACGTGAGAGTGAGACTTGAACTTAAAAATAGATTGAGAGGAGCCGAATGAATTATATAGAAATACGAGTATGTGCACCGAGGAAGATAAATGGCATAAAAATATATGACAGAATTCAGAAAGTGATTAGAGATGAGTGAAAACTAAATACTAAAGATTAAACTATTAACCTGTTCACCGCGTTAAAAATCAAATTCCACGAATCCTGTGCGCGGCACAATTTCAGCGTTTTTTAATTTCTAAGTTTAAACACATATTTTGTTTAGAACCACTGATATTTGATTACAACACCAAGTAAACATGACACTTAAGTAATTTTCTGATAATAAATAATAGTCATTACTCTTAAGGAGACTCATTAAATAAAGGAGATAAACTTAACATTACGTAAAATAAAAAAAGGAATGCTACGATCAAATCAATGCTTCATGACACTCACCCAATCAAATGCATATAGCACTTGTAATGTTTATTTACGTAAGAGAGACTTAGTAATGTTTATTTACGTAAGAGAGACTCATCGCAGGACTCGATCCGCGCGACAGGTCGTTAATGCTGGAAATATTGAGAAACCAAAAAAATTCGGCGCTCTGTTTATTCAACAATATCTCATAAACTAATATATTATTTGACAAGGTTTTCAGAGATGTCGCTAGAATAAAGATTATTTTAAATTTTAGTTTAATTTTTATTCCGGTTTTGTGTCATTTTTTTTAAGTATTTGTGATTTGAAACTTGGATTGTCGTCAGATCACAGGCGTTTGTGCTCCCCGCGGGGAACACGTTAAAGAGTAATAGTGGAATAAAGAATAACATACCGAGATGGTTTGGCCATGCGGAACGATGAATAAAAAAGGTAAACAAAACAAATATAAAATGCGAATACGAGTGCTGGCGTGGTAGAGGAAGATCAAAAAATATGGTTGGATTTGATTAATTATATTTGAAAAAGTGAGAGAAACTTGAGGAGGTATATAAGAAAGTATGTTCATGGATGTAGATGAGGTGAACTATGTGTGTCGTGATAGTCTCGGACTCTGCCCTATCTGGCTATCCCGATAGGAAAGTGACTTGATGGTATGTTTCTACTAAAATAAATTAAAGACAAATCCCCGGGATGAGTTCAACTTTAATCAAATGAAAGTCTTTTTGTATAATAATAAATGAAAAATGTTTTACTAAATAATTATCTAGGAGATATTGACCCCGAGACAATAACCAATGAACTTTCAGTCGCTTCAAAGCGAGCTGATTTATTCATAAATGACAACAATTACGTAAATTAAGGATAATTTTTACAGCGTGGTTTAAAGTAAACCCACGGGACTTAAACTGTTCGGTAACATGAACCCTTTAGTTAATTAGTCGGTCAACTTTTATTTTGATGTCTGGAAAAAGGATTCATACAGAGTAACGTTCTTTTAAAGTACGGTAGAAGAAAAGCTTTTTTCTCATGTGAGCTTTTAAGTTCAGAGGCCGTTAATTTTTTTTTTTTACACTGTACAACATATTTGAAATTTTACGTCAGCTAAAATTAAGTCACGATAGTTTGGGAGACGAGGTTTGATTTGGGCTGATTTCTTTTAAAATTTTGTAGGACTTTGTACTTATAAATCAATGAGCTCGTATTCACTGAGTTGATCACACTTCATCGTCACATAAGTGCAGGGGTTGTTGTTGTTTTCTGACCCATGTTTTTATAAGTTGGCACCATTAATTTTTTACGACGATTTTTATGACTTAAATCCGCAGCCCTGGGGTTGCGGATTTGATTCACGTTTGTAAGATTAGGTTTTTCAAAAAAAGTTTTAGTCTTGTTTTTTCTTAAGGCTTCTTCACTTAAAATAACCATCAGATTGGTTGGTAGAGAATGCCACATGACAATGAGTCCTCCAGGTTGTAATGTATGTAACAAAAGTGTAATATAATTATACAACATATTTCGTGAATTTATTAGAAGAAAAGGATTAAAAATATGAGGATTATCTCTCAAAATAAAGATATTAAATTTGTGTATATTAGTTTGGTTTATACTAGAGTTATCTAGAACAGTGTTCCCCAACCTTTTTAGACCTGTGGACCGGTAAAAAAAGGAAAATTTTTTCGCGGACCACTAATACTTAAATAAAAATGTTTTTTTTTATATAATATTTTTTTAATCTTATATTGTGACAGGTGGACATATGTAACTATAATTAACAAATATACATATAACAGTTAAACAATTTTAATTGTAACATTGTCTGATACATTTAAAATTTAACAAAAACAATTGGGTTTTTTCAACAAACTAATGCGAAACCTGCTGTTGCATCCTTGCTAATATATTGGATATTCTTGGTTGCAGTGCTGTCTCTGTCATTATTTTACTTGTATGTACTGTTACTCTCACCGGTCCATTCCAAAATGAAAACCATTATATATTATGAAATTCTTGGAAATATATTTAGGTAGGGTTTTGCATCCGAGTTCACTATCCAAGAGCAAATATTTCAGTTCTCCCTAAGTGTATCTGAGAAGACTGTCCATTCTGAGAAAACCAGCAACCATCGTGTCGCATTATCATACCAATTATATTTATTTAACAATTACTAAAAAATACAAGTCAACGTACAAGCGAAAAAATCATGTATTTAATATTGTTGCATAGCGAATTTCTTGAAATTTGACACACTGTTTGCGGCCCGGCGGAAAATCTCTGCGGCCCGGCACCGGGCCGCGGACCACCGGTTGGGGAACACTGATCTAGAACACCTTTTTAGCTAGTTAGAAGAAATGCCCCTATAGTCATGAGCTAGTAACGTTTTACTGTTTCCAAAGAAAAGTAAAATATATCAGAAATTGATTTTTTCATACTCATTGGATTTAAATTCTTGAAATACCAGACTGAAATTATTTATAAAAAATCGAACACATAACCCGAGGGCTGGAAGAGTTACCAACAAGGTCATAAAGATTGGAGTTTATATCTATGACGAACCATCTCATGACTACAAACTGCAGTACACCTCCGTTCTATTGAGTATACTCGTAGCCTAGAAAGCTTCTTGTCATATGTAAATTTCTTAAAATCTACTAGAAGAGTTATTTATTTATTTATTTATTATTACACATGACAAGAAATATACACAATTTGAGAAAAAACAACAGGTAATTTGATTTGGACATATAATTTTAATGGATCTGGGTTTGTTGCCTTTCATTTGTCGTATCCCTAGTAAACTAGGCTTTTGCCTGTATCTCACTGAGGATATTTAGCATGAAAAAATAAATCGATACTTCTTTCCGATTTTTGATAACACAAAAAAACCCCGCTGCACGCTCTCATCAACCTGACAAACAGTGACACTCAACTGCAACTGGAAACATCTTGCGAAGCTCAACTCCTCACACATTATCACTCCAGAAATACCAAAAATATTCATCCCACACCATACCGCACACAATCATAAGAATAAAAATCAAAACAAATTCAAAACAAAAAAAAAAAGAAGAAAAAAAGAAAAACACACAGAAACACAAATACAAAAACATCCAAAATTAAAACAACAAGAAGGGACCCACACTCACAAGCTCACATAAATCCCTTCTACTCGTCATTCATCCTGAAAGCCCAAGTACTCAAAATCCTGTCGCAATAACAACCACGCTCCGATCGACTGTCTAAATGGTTTTCCTACCTTTACTTTTATTGAAGTCGGCACGCCATTGTATGTAATGGGAGCCAAATAAGCATATTGCCTTTGGGCAAAAGAGGTTTTAACTCTAGGGATGGGGAACATTTCATTAGTTGCCATGCGTGTCATGTGTGTCTGCTGAGTTTGCATCTTCCCCTCCTCTCGATGGTAATGCCAGAGAATGGATTTGAGATGTAAATTGGCTATGTTCAGGACCTGATACTCTCTGAAAAGCTCCGCCGTGGGATACCGAGCAGGAAGTTTATTGATTATTTTCACAATCAATTTTTGGGAAACCTGTAATATGTGTTTTTGGGTTAAGGTGCATCCCCCCCAAACTGATATACCGTAAGAAAGTGCTTATAGAAGGACTATTTTGGGTTCCATCAGGAATCTTATGTGAAAACCCGAAATTAAGTGTTGACCAACTAGACCCGCAGAGTTCAATAATATTTTAAGTTAAATTAAAGCAAAATGAATAAAGAGATATCTTAGCTGGAACTATAACATTTGTGAAATTACCATACACTCACAGTTAAATTACCATACACTCACAGTTAAATAACCATACACTCACATTTAAATTACCATACACTCACAGTTAAATTACCATACACTCACAGTTAAATTACCATACACTCACAGTTAAAGCTCTGAAACTTTTAAAGGGCGTCAGAATCCACAATTGTAGTCTGTGATAGCACAATCAATGCAAGGGGCTGAACAAGGAGATGTTTCTTACATTTTGTGTATTTACCGTTATTTTCCGTATGATACCCTTTAAGATATTCGAATTGGTGTCTTAGGTGTATTAAAGAGCGGAGCTGGGAGACAATATTTTCTTCATACCCAGTAATCGGGCCGTCAGAACTTCTGGAGTAAATGCGAAACTCACGGTTCCTCATCCCTAGCGTACGTGAACACTCGCACACGTACTCGGCACGTGTTTAACACTTCCCTTACTGTGCTAAAAAATTACGCCTGTAACGGTGTTAGACACTGAGGGTACAGTAAACATGTATGTTTTAAATTAAAATTATACAAAATCTATTAGTTTTTTTTTGTAATTAGCTATAAACATCATTTTATTATGTAATAAAATGTCGAATAATATAAAATAAGTGTAAGAAATGATAAAATAAGAGTTCAAACAGAGAGGTGACATTTCTATAAGAATATCATATTTCCACTGCGTCGTTCGGTCTGCGCAACGTTCAGAATGCGCATGACTGAAAAGAGGTCTCCAACCTTTTAAAAAAAATCATAAAATTATACAATAAAATGTAGTGTGTACAAAAACAAACACGAAATTCAAATCAATAAAATATGCCATTTGGAAAATATAAACACTTTGAAAATAGGTCAAAATTTGAAAATAGGACAAACATATCATAAAATCAAAATGTAATCCTGTGGAGAAAGTCTATCGCAATTGGGGCACGAAATAACTTTTGTTTCTATTCTATGTACTAAACGCACAGGTGTTTGATAAAACTGGTAACCAATCCCTGGAACGAATGTACTCGTAAAATATTAACTGTCAAAAAAGAATGAGTCATACGGAGTGTTTTGACATTTCGTCAATTCTCGATTTAAAATCATTCATTTCTGTTGATATTTATTAATGATTTTATTTAGTAATGACATCATTCAAATCATAGAGGTTTCGATGAGGAATACATAAAGTATGAAGACCCTGCAAGCAGTATATTTCGAGAAATTAAATAAAATATACGTCTTGGTCACTCTTGTCCGTTCACAGATCGGCAAGGGTTAAATTGTTACCAGACTGGGACTCTTTTTTTGTTGGGTACTGTTGGTAATCGAACCCGAAACCCCCGAGTAGAAATCGTGTCGTTAAAAGTTACCAATTAGGCCACGGCGACCGTGTGCAAGTTAGTTCATACTTACCGGTTGCTTCCTCCTCTGTGGCGTAGTAATAGAATATTTGTCTTTTACTCGGACGTCAATAATTCAAAGCTTGCGAGCAATTAGATGAAACCTATTTCAACCTTTCTTCCGTAGTACAACAGATCCTCAAGGTCTAGGTCTAGGTCAAGGTCTAGGTCTAGG
This sequence comes from Odontocerum albicorne, assembly GCA_949825065.1. NCBI lineage: Eukaryota > Metazoa > Arthropoda > Insecta > Trichoptera > Odontoceridae > Odontocerum > Odontocerum albicorne. Next base: position 3,887,264 of record OX463851.1, on the reverse strand, counting down.
TCTAGGTCCGCAGATACAGTATGTTACTCTACGTGAAGTTTATGAATCTCATCCCTGACTATCAAATATTTTTAAATAGTAACGTATTACTCCTTAAACGTTAAAAGAGATCTGCATACCTGTTAATACATGTACACATGTCTAACAAGAAAGACAACAAAACCTTAGTTGATTGACAAACTTTTGTTTTGTGTCCCGATAATAATTGACACCTTCTTGAATTAAGATTGTTTTTGGTGTCGTGTTTACAAACTCCGTAGTTAAAGATACCCTCACTCGTACACGGAATGAATTGTCTGATATCCATATACTATACCATTTTAGCGGATGTCCTTATTGGACGTGCTGATGATTTTGATTGTTTGGTATTTAAAATAAAATACGTCGATTAGCAATGCGGAAAGTGAGGGTGAATAATCAATGAATAGTAAACAATGATGAATGGTCAAATGATTAATAAAAAGTGATCTTTATTTATCGATAAGTAGGTATATATACATTTCAGAACGGGGCGCGTGAGTGCGCCCGCAATATATTTTTATCTCACTCCTGTGCGTGCAGAGGTGGTCGCAGACGTTGCGAATAATATTGTGGGTAGATAATTTGTTGGCGAAACGGCGAGACAGCGCGATGCGTTCTCTTTCTACTGTGGAATGTATCGTAAATAGTATTTGCGGGTAAACAATATTAATGTTCTGGTATGCGACCTTTCGACATATCCAAAGGTCGTTTCGTGGGTCGTTGACCGTGCGTGTTGACAATATTCAGGGACGACCGTAGTCCCTACACCATATTTCATTTCTCGGTGGATAAATTGAGGATTGAACTCCTTAGTGAACTTTGTAGGAGCGCCAACTTTTAAGTGACGTCATGAAGAAGCATGAGTTCTCTAGCATTCTCATTTATATTTAGACTTTTAATCATTTAATCTTTTTTTCTTTTTATTTCATTTATTGGGTTAAAACTGTATATAATGTCAAATAAATAAAATACAAATAGTAACGACGTATACATTTATCTTCACGTTTTCTCCTAATTTGATTCGTGGATAACCATCTCGCAGAATTTTTCCTCTTAGCATTCCCTCAAAAATACGTTTGGTTGTTCGTGATTTGGCTTCAACTGTGCCTGGCAAGGACCGCAAAGTGTATCAACATATTTATCATCTATGAATGGGGGATTACTGAAAGACTTTCAACAACATGCAGAAAAATAATACTAAAGTGTTTTGGGCACGCTGCTAGAGAGATGATGAAACTCCAGGGAGCTGGTGATCACGCGACCAGTAGTGGGAAGGCAAGCAATACTCGTAGAATGGTATCCCATGATATGGGTGAATCAAATAAATGAGTCAGCATGACCCTCTATAAGCGTTACATTCAATATGACTCAAAACAAGGATTTTGGGCAGGTGGTGTGCCGCGTTAAAGACTTAGCAGAGGGTCAGGACGCTCGGCATTAAGTACGTGATGAAGAGAAAAAAGTGTCTGGCACGAGACATCCTTATCGATATCTTCGCAGAGAGTATATTGGGTTGTTAGGATAAATTTTCTAACAATCATCTATCTTCTTATCAACTCACTTATGTGATGTAGCCTAGTTGATAAGAAGCCTATTTTATAGCCCTGCGTTGATTAATTTAAAAAGGGTTCCAATGTAATTTTCACTTTAGGCCTCTAACATATTTCTGATTGCTTGGAAATAATTGCTACTTGACAATAAACCAGGTAGGTTGAAACTGTTATACAATACAATAATATAAATGTTCACATCGGTCCTTATATCCGGCGAAGCATCCTATTTTCGAAGACCTTGAGTGAGTATTTTCTACCCCCCGTGGTGATATATGCTTTGCATGTCTACAACACAATCACCTTGATTGTCACATTGTTTATTACAAAATTCGATCTTTTGGCAAATGACAGCTTGGCAATCATCGTTGGATATCCTTTGTATTTCCTTTTTGTTTTTTTTTTCTATCAGCATCTAGTTTGAATAAATATAGAGGGGATCCATGTATTTTTGTTTGCTATTTATTTCATCGTAAACCATTTCTGTTATTGATTTTTTTCTAATTTTTAGGTAAACTTTTTTTTGGCAGATCCTACTTGATATTGTGTATATAAAGACTATTAGTTTGAAAATCCTTTGACATCAATATGTCATTTCCATTCAAAAGTAGAATAAAAATGAGTTCACCATTTCTATTCAAAGCAATTTCCATGCCCTAGTTGGTAAGACGCGAGGGATCTAACGGGTGGTTTCGGGTTTTATTCCCGATGACACCCTCAAAAGATATTAAAAAGGGTCCTACTCTGGTTAAAGATTTCTTTCGGTAACAACACTTGCACTTGATAGATGTATTTGAGTATTGTTGTGAACTGTTTACGTGCGGTAGTATTGTATTTCCAACACGCAACATATGATGGGGAACTGTGAGTTGTTTGTGTTGTATATTTCAGTAGTTCTTAACACGAAGACTTCATTACTGGGGCCAAAGAAAATGTTTTGGCTCTAGTAACCATGTTTCTCGGCCGCACTTTTCAATAGATGTTTTAATTTTTTACAACACTAAAGTTTCAGAAGCGTCTTAACGTTGGTAAGAATTTTTTTTACACTTTCATTGTATACAGTACAACCTGGTGGATATATTATCCTGTAGAGACCTTAAGGGAAAATCAGACAGGATCCCTTTTCATTAAAATTTAATATCAAAAGAAATCGAACCCGTAAACCCCGGACTAGAAGACAGCTTTTTTACCAATTAGACCACGGAGGTCGTATTAAAATTCCAGAAATAATCTAGTCATAGAAATAGTACTAACAAGATTGGCAGATTTATTCTGAAGAATAAAGTGGCTATGTCTTAAACTGGAAGAAGTGCTGTACTACTGGAAAAGAGTACGGGCACAAGTAATGTACCCGTAACCTGGATTCGAAAAGTGGTGTCTTACAATTTAGACCATGGAGGTATTCATAACGTGTAAATATATAGTCTTAAGCATAACGAGTCTATTGAACTATTTACTACTTTTAATATATTATTTCTTTTTTTAAGCCAGCCTTTTTCAAGACCTATGTCATAGTCTTTGGGAAAATAATCTTTTTCATGGGTCGTCAACTGCAAACTGACTATCCATTTGTCCATCCATCATCCATCCATTCGTGAAGAATATAATCAAGAGTTGTTTCATTCAGCGTTATGTGGAGGATTCTTAATAATTTCATCATATACAAAAACGAAGATGTCTACCTAGTTCCTTTATTTTGAAGAATGGAGGATGTGAACGAGAAATCCGATGAGAACGAGAAAATTAGTTATGAAAAGTCTGATAAAGATATATTGTATATTAATACGTATATAATCAGAAGAACCTAATCCATCTTGTGAAGTATCCAATATTCTCCATAGCATTGTTATCATGGAAACATGGAAGATACGAAAGGAGAAGAAAATATTATACAAAATCGTGTTTAAGATGTGGTTTTGAAAGCGAAACCAGTGTTTGTGTTATTCAAGAATTAGCCATTATCAAAAGACTTTCGATAAAATGAAGGAAAATAATCTATGAACGATAAAATGAAGGAAAATAATCTATATCTCGTATATTTTAACTGTTGCCAAAAATTACTTGAGAACCTAATGATCACCCGGATAGAGGGAGAACTTAGTGATCACACGGATAGAAGAAGAACCTAGTGATCACACGGATAGAAGGAGAACCTAGTGATCACACGGATAGAGGGAGAACCTAGTGATCACACGGATAGAGGGAGAACCTACTCGTAGTGATCACATGGATAGAGGGAAAACGAGTAAGACGAAGAACTCCAAAAATATGGATTAACCAAATAAGGAAGTTAATAGAATCCTTTTTAAACGATGCATTTAACATGGCCCAAGACCGAGAAGGAGGGATGAAAATGCACGAAGGATGAAGAATGAGTGCATCAAGTTTCAGATGTAGTGGAGGACCACAACGCTCAACATTGGGTACGCGATGAAGACATCCATAGATGCTCGCTAATGTCATCTTTGTTATTTTACCCATCTAACGAGGTTTTCAGTTTCGCACATGTTTTTCCAACATGGGTTCCTTTACTGACATTGAATTCCAAGCCACGAAATGGTTCCATGTCGCAGTTTTAGAACGTGGAAAAGGAAAAATCTGGAAAATATCTCACCTCATCCCACCCTCAGCGGGCGGCTGGCATAATGGAGAATTTCATAAAACGGGGGAGTTATGAGTTTTCCCCCATTTTGTAAAGTTCAAATATTCCGAAATTTCCCCCGTTTTCGTGGAATTCCACCAATTGTCGGCAGTTTTAATTGGAGCGATGATTTCGAAAACGATATATAATTCGCTGGGTATTTTACAGCGAGAGGGACAAAAGACGTTTCAGCCGAATTTGCATTTCTGCTCGAGGAATATTTGATAACCGCTCAATTTCAAGGACGGCGAGCATTTAATATACTCGTAGATAATTATATCTCGCCATTTTCCCGATCAGGAATTCTCCGTGGATTCTTCGATTTTGAACAAATATTTAGCTATATTTCTTAAAGCGTGGCCTGAGAATGTACTTATACTCGTAGTAATAAATTAAACGCTTTTAAATCAAAAGTTACATTTGAGGTGCTATCAAATCAATATAACGTTTGAGACGCTATTAAATCAAAACTACTATATGATGCGCTATTAAATCAATAGTAATATGTGAAGTGTTTTTAACTAAAAGTAATACTCGTATATGACGCGGTATTGAATCAAAACTGTGCGCTATGAGACGCTATTAAATCAATAGTACTATATGAAACGCTATTAAACCAATAGAAACACACAAAGCGCTATAAACGAAATCCATGGCCTAGTTGATAGATCTCGTGCTAGAAGACGCCAGTTTGCTAATTCGGAGTTCGCATGTTTGTTTCCCGTTGGTCCCATTTAAAATAAAAAGAGTTCATTTCAAGTTTTCATTTAAGGCTACATAAACATCTTCATAGTTGTCTGGAAGAGATTGCAACATGGAAATATACCCGTCAGATTGTAGTGTAAAGAACAAAACTGTTATACTTTATATTTTAAGGAAGTTATGTTAGACTGTATTATGTTACTTTTTATAATAGGTACTCCACCCAAACTACTCGTAAAACGATCTGTGCCACCAGATTAAAGGCATTATGCAAATACGAGTATATGAGGCCATCAATATAATATAACTCATTTTATAATAGGTACTCCACCCAAACTACTCGTAAAACGATCTGTGACACCAGATTAAAGGCATTATGCAAATACGAGTATATGAGGCCATCAATATAATATAACTCATTTTATAATAGGTACTCCACCCAAACTACCCGTAAAACGATCTGTGCCACCAGATTAAAGGCATTATGCAATTACGAGTATATGAGGCCATCAATATAATATAACTCATTTTATAATAGGTACTCCACCCAAACTACCCGTAAAACGATCTGTGTCACCAGATTAAAGGCATTATGCAACTACGAGTATATGAGGCCATCCATATAATATAGCTCATTTTATAATAGGTACTCCACCCAAACTACCCGTAAAACGATCTGTGCCACCAGATTAAAGGCATTATGCAATTACGAGTATATGAGGCCATCAATATAATATAACTCATTTTATAATAGGTACTCCACCCAAACTACTCGTAAAACGATCTGTGCCACCAGATTAAAGGCATTATGCAATTACGAGTATATGAGGCCATCAATATAATATAACTCATTTTATAATAGGTACTCCACCCAAACTACTCGTAAAACGATGTGTGCCACCAGATTAAAGGCATTATGCAATTACGAGTATATGAGGCCATCAATATAATATAACTCATTTTATAATAGGTACTCCACCCAAACTACTCGTAAAACGATCTGTGCCGCCAGATTAAAGGCATTATGCAATTACGAGTATATGAGGCCATCAATATAATATAACTCATTTTATAATAGGTACTCCACCTAAACTACTCGTAAAACGATCTGTGACACCAGATTAAAGGCATTATGCAATTACGAGTATATGAGGCCATCCATATAATATAGCTCATTTTATAATAGGTACTCCACCCAAACTACCCGTAAAACGATCTGTGCCACCAGATTAAAGGCATTATGCAATTACGAGTATATGAGGCCATCAATATAATATAACTCATTTTATAATAGGTACTCCACCTAAACTACTCGTAAAACGATCTGTGACACCAGATTAAAGGCATTATGCAATTACGAGTATATGAGGCCATCAATATAATATAACTCATTTTATAATAGGTATTCCACCCAAACTACTCGTAAAACGATCTGTGCCACCAGATTAAAAGCATTATGCAATTACGAGTATATGAGGCCATCAATATAATATAACTCATTTTATAATAGGTACTCCACCCAAACTACTCGTAAAACGATCTGTGCCACCAGATTAAAAGCATTATGCAATTACGCGTATATGAGGCCATCAATATAATATAACTCATTTTATAATAGGTACTCCACCCAAACTACTCGTTAAACGATCTGTGCCACCAGATTGAAGGCATTATGCAATTACGAGTATATGAGGCCATCAATATAATATAACTCATTTTATAATAGGTACTCCACCTAAACTACTCGTAAAACGATCTGTGACACCAGATTAAAGGCATTATGCAATTACGAGTATATGAGGCCATCAATATAATATAACTCATTTTATAATAGGTACTCCACCTAAACTACTCGTAAAACGATCTGTGACACCAGATTAAAGGCATTATGCAATTACGAGTATATGAGGCCATCAATATAATATAACTCATTTTATAATAGGTACTCCACCCAAACTACTCGTAAAACGATCTGTGCCACCAGATTAAAGGCATTATGCAATTACGAGTATATGAGGCCATCAATATAATATAACTCATTTTATAATAGGTACTCCACCTAAACTACTCGTAAAACGATCTGTGACACCAGATTAAAGGCAGTATGCAATTACGAGTATATGAGGCCATCAATATAATATAACTCATTTTATAATAGGTATTCCACCCAAACTACTCGTAAAACGATCTGTGCCACCAGATTAAAGGCATTATGCAATTACGAGTATATGAGGCCATCAATATAATATAACTCATTTTATAATAGGTACTCCACCCAAACTACTCGTAAAACGATCTGTGCCACCAGATTAAAGGCATTATGCAATTACGAGTATATGAGGCCATCAATATAATATAACTCATTTTATAATAGGTACTCCACCTAAACTACTCGTAAAACGATCTGTGACACCAGATTAAAGGCATTATGCAATTACGAGTATATGAGGCCATCAATATAATATAACTCATTTTATAATAGGTATTCCACCCAAACTACTCGTAAAACGATCTGTGCCACCAGATTAAAAGCATTATGCAATTACGAGTATATGAGGCCATCAATATAATATAACTCATTTTATAATAGGTATTCCACCCAAACTACTCGTAAAACGATCTGTGCCACCAGATTAAAGGCATTATGCAATTACGAGTATATGAGGCCATCAATATCACACCATCACCATCACCATCAGCCTGTATCTATCCACTGCAGGATGTAGGCCTCTCCAAGTTTTTCATGTTGGAGGGGGTGGGCAAGCTACTGCGTTGTAGCCTTTCATATCACGCTGCCCAAGCGGGTTGATATGAGGTTTTTATTATGAGGGATTCTTGGCTATGAGGCCCAGCAACGTTGGAATGGTGAGGGGATTCTCGGCTATGAGGCCCATCAACGATGGAATGGCGAGGGGATTCTCGGCTATGAGGCCCAGCAACGATGGAATGGCGAATGGATTCTCGGCTACGAGGCCCAGCAACGATGATGACAGATAAGTGTGTTATGTTTATAATTATAATATAAATGAGACAAATGTACGAGTATATAAAGCAATCACTTAACATAAAGTGTGCTTTTTAAAAATTCAGGAAGCTTGTAAGGGATATTGTGATTCTAATACAGGCACAAAATTATTTTATGCCAAAGTGGTTTCTGGCATAAACGCATTAGGAAATATGTTGTTATATTATACTTTTGTTGTATACCATACAGTACAACCTGGCTAACATAATTTCATTTGACAATCTCTTCCAACTAACCAGAATGTGTTTAAGGGCCTCAAGTGAAAATTAAAAGGTTGAGTACTAAAAAGAATCAAACCCGCAACCCTTATGCGCCCAAATCCTTGACAATAGAAGTCGCAATACATTTTCCTACAGGAAAACATTCATATTTTATCAATGTAATCGTCCATTAATGTTGAAATGTTGAATGTACTATAATGTGCTCGTGAAGACACGTTCGTCATTCAAACATTCAACATTGAATTTGTAGCGTAGAACTTTGCAACGTAGAAACTAAGTTTTCGTGCTGATATCAAAGTGGAACATGGTGTGGCTTTCACGAGAAATATGTATTTTAAAAAGTTAAAACACCTTAAAACGTAAAGAAGTTTCAGTTCAAAGTTATTGTTTTCAGGTTTTAGAAAAAACAGAAATTGATAATATGAAATTAATATTGTATTATAAATTATTCCACTTTCGCCATATACATTAAAAGCTGGAAATTTTATTACCATGAGGCAGTTTCTTCCAACCAGCCTGAAAGGTTTTAAAAGTCTTAAGTGAAAACCAGACTAGATTCTTTTTAAGAAAAAATGGGTACCGAGCCCGCAACCTTCTGGTTTAAAGACATACCTCTTACCGACAAGGCCCGAGAGATTCTCAATAAATGTTTGTGATTAACTCAATGGCTTAGTTAGCGAAACACTTGACTTCCACCCAGGAGTTTAACGTTCAGTTCACGAAAGTAAAAAAAAAATATCCTAGTATGTTAAAACAGTTCATCTAGTGACTATGATTACGTCTGTAAGATGTGTGTGACTGTATCAGTGGTTCTAAACCCGAATGCTCGATTTATGGAGTCAAAGAAAATGTGGTTTCTCGGCCAAACTCTTCAATATGTTTACAAATTCCCTTGAGATATATTGCGAATGAATAAATATATGTTTATGCGCAAAAATGAAAAGTGGATTTTTATTTAACCGATATAATGTAATAAAATACTCGTATATCCTGCATAGTCCCCCTCAGGATTAATATTGAACGGAACGCCAGGTTCACAATGGCTAAAAAATTCTGAAATATTTACAATACGTTCACCATAATTTGGTAATATTTTTAAGAACATTACCAATATTTAACAAAAGTATATTCATACTCAAATTGTTACATTTATGGACTTCTGCCAGGTGTATTGTTTTGCCTATAATCGTTTTTTTAGACAGGCTTTTTTATTGATATTTGGTGGTAAAGTCCGAGGGATACATGAAATCTACTTTTTAAAAATATATTCAAGCAACTAAGATTTCGTATATTCTGCGGAGTAAAAATTGCAAACGTGGATCCCTAAAATAAGCGGCCTTAAACATTATAATTCCAACAAATATTTAAACAGTTGTAAAAATAGAATAATTAAAAATATATCCTGAATAATATTCGAACAATTTTCTTAATCAAGTCTGTGGTTTTGTGTAAATGCGAAGTATTTTTATTTAACCTTTTTTGTTAATTTACATGTTTGAAACCACTTATATGAAATAAAAGGTATAATATACGAAAAGTGTAATAAGTAAGTGAAAGTTAAAAAATAATATCAATAGGAATAATGATTATGTAAAAGGAAAAATAAGTAAATAAAAAACTTATTTTATATTTTTGTGTTTACCACAGGTTTATTTTTGGGTTTACAACCGGTTTCGAAGACCACCGTCTTCATCGTCAGGTGAAGATAAACTAAATTGCTAAAAATACATTTCCTGTACAAGTGTAAATAATATAAGAGGAATGAGGTAGGGGAAGAGAAGTGTGGAGAGATGTGGTACAATGGTATATTAAATGGGGCGGGGAAAATGAAAGTGAATCTTTAAGGCAGGTCAAGTCTGGATATCCAGGGGGGGGGGGAAGATTTTAAATAGGAAACATATTAACTCTTTCCCCGCGGGGAGCACAAACGCCTGTGATCTGACGACAATTCAAGTTTCAAATCACAAATACTTAAAAAAAATGACACAAAACCGGAATAAAAATTGAACTAAAATTTTAAATAATCTTTATTCTAGCGACATCTCTGAAAACCTTGTCAAATAATATATTAGTTTATGAGATATTGTTGAATAAACAGAGCGCCGAATTTTTTCGGTTTCTCAATATTTCCAGCATTAACGACCTGTCGCGCGGATCGAGTCCTGCGATGAGTCTCTCTTACGTAAATAAACATTACTAAGTCTCTCTTACGTAAATAAACATTACTAGTGCTATATGCATTTGATCGGGTGAGTGTCATGAAGCATTGATTTGATCGTAGCATTCCTTTGTTTATTTTACGTAATGTTAAGTTTATCTCCTTTATTTAATGAGTCTCCTTAAGAGAAATGACTATTATTTATTATCAGAAAATTACTTAAGTGTCATGTTTACTTGGTGTTGTAATCAAATATCAGTGGTTCTAAACAAAATATGTGTTTAAACTTAGAAATTAAAAAACGCTGAAATTGTGCCGCGCACAGGATTCGTGGAATTTGATTTTTAACGCGGTGAACAGGTTAAGCAGAGGGCTATTATGAAAATTGGTTTGATTGCTGATGATATTTATGGTAAACTTAATTTTATATTTTTTTTAATCTCGAGAATTTCCAAATTGTCAAGCTGCAACCCCCCTCGCGTTATGTGTAGAAAATTCGATATCAATCGTGGTTTGCGGATTCTACACATAAGCCGAGGGGGATTGCAACTTGACAGTTTGGAAATTCTAGAGATCAAAAAATGTATAAAATTAAGTTTAAATATCATCAACAACCAAACCAATTTTCATAATAGCCCTCTGCTTAATATGTTTCCTATTTAACCCCCCCCCCCCCAACCTGGATATCCAGACTTGAACTGCCTTAAAGATTCACTTTCATTTCATTTTTCTTTCATTTCATTTCAGTTTTCCCCGCCCCATTTAATATACCATTGTACCACATATCTCCCCACTTCTCTCCCCCTACCTCATTCCTCTTATATTATTTACACTTGTACAAGAAATGTATTTTTAGCAATTTAGTTTATCTTAGGATCCTGTCCGAAAGGCGTGCAAGATGGATCGGTCATATAATACGACAAGAGGGCCTCTTGCATGCCATAATGGAGGGTATGACCGAGGGGACAAACTCTAGGGGACGCCCACGCCGAGAGTACCTGGAGGACCTGTTGGTGGACGTGCGCTGCTCAACATATACAGACTTAAAGAGAGCCGCACAGGACAGGGGGGAATGGAGGAGAAGAGTTCAAATTGCTGCAAACCAGTCTTAGGACTGCAACCACGGAAGGAATTTTATCTTCACCTGACGATGAAGACGGTGGTCTTCGAAACCGGCTGTAAACCCAAAAATAAACCTGTGGTGAACACAAAAATATAAAATAAGTGTTGTATTTACTTATTTTTCCTTTTACATAAAACATGGCACCACAAAGTGAAACTATAGTCTTTCCGAAGAATCAAGGAGTAATTATTACTTATGCTTCCCTGGGAACTGGCTCAGTTATACCTACAAAGATTATTAAGGTGCTCAATCTTCAATTTATCCAATGAGCTATAGAATACATCGATATTAGAAAATTCGTTCAACGATGTCATTCCGTGTGCGTTTGGTGACATTTTTAACAGTCCAATCCGTGAATTCACTGCCAACAACAATCTTAATTCATAATACTGTAAAAAAAATGTCGGATACATGAACAAAAGTTTGTCAGTCAACTAAGGGTTCGTTATTTTTCTTAAAAGAAATTTGAAGTCTTACACTAAAACAAAATTGATCCCTTAAGGTGTTTAAAAACTAAATAATTTGGAAGCTCTACGGACCAGTGAACGTTGATCACTAATGGCGTATTGGTGCATACAAGGAAATCAAATCTCTATTTGCACAACTAAATATTATGGCATTATTATATTAAAGTTGGTTGATCACGTATTGTGCACCGATTATTACCGATCTATTAAAATAATGCACTGTGGAAATCCAAAAATCATCAAATCAACCTCCCTGGCTTAGTTGATAAAACGCTTGTCTTCCAATTCGGGGGTTACGACTTTGATTCCCATTAGTTTCCAGATTTTTTTTAAAATTAGTTCTTGCCTGGCTTACAGTCAAAGATTTTTGAACACCTTTCTGCTTCGTTGGTTGAGATTCCCGCATGCTAATAAGTCTACTCCACCAGATTGTACAATACAAACTTCTCGGTTGCCCGTGTATGATATTAGCTGATATTATAGAAAGACAAGCGACAACCCTTGTAGTAAACAGTCCGGAAAGTTAGCTTGACGGACTGTGGTTCAATTGGCCTAGAATTATTAATATTGCTTAAAACCAAATTTAAAGCGTGATGTATTTTACAAAGTGACTTTTCGTCAACTATTTAACATGCCAATATTCGTGTCAGAAAACTCGACATTAACACTGTTTAGTATGTTTAAAATAAGACAAGGCTGAGGGACTTTTTTAGGTACTATCGGGAACAGAACCAACAATTCTCGGATCTTACCTACTGCGCAATAAAGAACACTCGTTAAGCTGTATATATACGATATTAGTTATTGATTAAAATCTATAATTGTATAACGGTAGCGTTGTATACAGTACAAACTAGCAGGTGTATTGCTATATGGCAATCTCTTCAACCAGTCTGTTAGACTGGAACCCTCATTAAAAAAATAGGGTACGAGCAGAAATCTAACCTGAAACTTTCAAACTAGCAGACAGCTCTTTTACCAACTAGTTCATGGAGAAAATCAATTAATGTTTTTTAAGAAACAGATTGGAAGTCAAACATTAAGTTTAAAAAAAAAAAGAGTCGATTAAATTTTGTGTACATTTTTATCGAAAATGAAGTTCTCTTTTCCCATGAAATTTAGGTTTTCCTATGTTTATTTAGGACCCCATTCTGTCCTTCTGCGATTGAACCTCAAGCAAATACGCCCTAGGGGCACAAGGGGAATGGAAAAAATGGCTACACAGATTATAAAAGGGGACAATGGAAATAACGCTGAAACACAAATCTACTTTTCATGTTGTAAAAGAGTTATACCGGCAAACCTGTAGATGATGTGACATATAACAGGAGATGATAGAGAAGATCAAGACATTTGAATATCATATTAACTCGAGGGCTGTTACAATAGGTTTAAAACTACCTCCAAATAACGAAATACACCATCATTATTCATTAGTCACATAATTAACTCTTTCCCCGCGGGGAGCACAAACGCCTGTGATCTGACGACAATCCAAGTTTCAAATCACAAATACTTAAAAAAAATGACACAAAACCGGAATAAAAATTGAACTAAAATTTAAAATAATCTTTATTCTAGCGACATCTCTGAAAACCTTGTCAAATAATATATTAGTTTATGAGATATTGTTGAATAAACAGAGCGCCGAATTTTTTCGGTTTCTCAATATTTCCAGCATTAACGACCTGTCGCGCGGATCGAGTCCTGCGATGAGTCTCTCTTACGTAAATAAACATTACTAAGTCTCTCTTACGTAAATAAACATTACTAGTGCTATATGCATTTGATTGGGTGAGTGTCATGAAGCATTGATTTGATCGTAGCATTCCTTTGTTTATTTTACGTAATGTTAAGTTTATCTCCTTTATTTAATGAGTCTCCTTAAGAGTAATGACTATTATTTATTATCAGAAAATTACTTAAGTGTCATGTTTACTTGGTGTTGTAATCAAATATCAGTGGTTCTAAACAAAATATGTGTTTAAACTTAGAAATTAAAAAACGCTGAAATTGTGCCGCGCACAGGATTCGTGGAATTTGATTTTTAACGCGGTGAACAGGTTAAATGGCCAACTTATTATTACGTTGAGATGGCGTGCGGATTTTATTTCTTGCACAATATTTAATCATTTGTACCCAGAGCATGGTTCAATTTATTATAAACCAATAAAAAGAAGAGTCAAGACTAATTTTATATAATTGTTAGACAAATACTTAAAGAGAACACCGTAAATACATCACCATCATTTCAAGTATAAAGTAAGATGTAAAAAAGCACTCTGAGATGGTTTGAGCATGTAGCACGAATGAATAAAGAAACGCTTACAAAAAAAGATTTTAAGTGCAAACGTGAGGAGAAGTCTTGGAAGATGTAGAGCCAGAAAAGTATTATTGGATCAAATAAATCATTTTAAAGAACAAAATACAAAATAAGGTAGGGAAATTGCACGAGATGCATTGGAAAGGTACTCGTATATAGATGTATAAGAGGCGATACATGTATTTTGCGACAGGAAAATCTGGCTCTTTCTTCTCTCTACTTACACCGACATGGAAACGGCACGATGTTATGTTTGTATGCCAATTTTCCCAGTCCTTGGAAATCCTTTGATATATGTGTTTTTATCAGATTTGAAGACTTAATATGCTTCCAGCGTATCTCATATTTGTTTCCGATATACTTCTGGCGTATTCTGCGGTTTTTGAGCACATGTCTAAACTTAATCCAGATAACCTAGAAACATTGCTGGTCATAGGAAGGGTGTCAAGGAGAAGAGGCAGATACAGAGCGCCAGCAAGATGGAGCGATCAGGGGAAAAAATTGACTGGGGAAGTCTGTATACCGCAATGCAAATGGTAATTAGCCAAGAGCAGAGATATGTCCCCGCAATCTGTACCACCGACATCCCATAGATCACAACCCTCACGAATGAAGAACGACGAAGATGATGAAATACCTTATCCGAATAAGCCCAAATAACTTCAAGCCCATCAAGCTTGTAATTTGGCGTCATTATTTGTCTTAATAATCTGCACAAACATCGGACATCATTGCCGGTCCAAATTGTCTGGTGAGTTAAGTAAATTGTTTCTTCATTTATCAAAACTTCGACTTGCTCTCCCTTGTACTATATTTTTTTTAAATATTATAGTTTCTAAAGTAAGATGCGAAATATAAGATTTTTGCCTACGAGTATTTGGGTATGCTTGAAGCAGAGCATAATATTCCATTATATGTTCTGTAGTTTATTTTAAGATGTGTGCGATTTCGGAATGAATTTATTATATCATAACATATATATGTATACATTGTGTTGCTGCCAAGGAACCTTTGTTTATTTGTTTGAATTAATCTGAGGGGTTATCGGGGATTTGTTTTTTTTTCTGCCATTTATTTTCTGTTTTTTTTTCTAATTCTACATGTGCAAGGGTGTGAGCTGAAAAACATCTGGTGTCCTCGCGTCTGGGCTCGCCCTATATTGGTTGGTGTATCTTGGCCGGAGGGATGTTATTAGATGAGCCCAGACCTTTTGATAGCTTCTCTCTTAAATGTTTTTTCTGACATTCGTATGTTTTTTAATGTTTTTAAATATATTATGTATATGCCATATTGCTATAAATAAACCTATATTTATTTATTTAATATTCATAGTCTATTTAGCATAATCGTGCATTTTGCATAATTTTAACGTATTTATTACTAAATTGCAAGTCATATTATTATAACGTAATATTTCATTACTCGATGATCTTCATTTTTAGTAAAAGTATTTTTTCTAGAATAATGTTACAATTAGATCGATCTTTGTCTGCCTCGAAGTGTTAGAGGTATGGGAGGCGTGCACAGTTTAAGGAAGCAGTTGAAGACAACCCTTTTTTAGAGGCTTTATCAATATTTATGATTGCATATGAACCCTACACACAAACAATAACATTACACACCTACAGTTTTATCAATATTTATGATTGTATATGAACACCACACACATATAATAACACTACCCACATACGGTCTTATCAATATTCACGATTGTATATGAACACTACACACATATAATAACACTACCCACATACGGTCGTATCAATAATTATGATTGTATATGAACACTACACACATACAATAACACTACCCACATACGGTCGTATCAATATTTATGATTGTATATGAACACTACACACATACAATAACACTACCCACATACGGTCGTATCAATAATTATGATTGTATATGAACACTACACACATACAATAACACTACCCACATACGGTCGTATCAATATTTATGATTGTATATGAACACTACACACATACAATAACACTACCCACATACGGTCTTATCAATAATTATGATTGTATATGAACACTACACACATACAATAACACTACCCACATACGATCGTATCAATATTTATGATTGTATATGAACACTTCACACATACTCGTACAATAACACTACCCATATACAGTCTTATTAATATTTATGATTGCATATGAACACTACACACATACAATAACACTACAAACATGAATATACGTCAAAGTATTCGTTTAAAGTTTTTAAAATCTTGTAATTCGCTTGTCTTTTAATCCGTGGGTTTCGAATTCATACCCGTTGGTGTTGGTAGCCAAATATTTAATAAAGGGGTTTCAATTAGGTTTTTCTTTATTGCCTTTTTAAAATCATTCTGGTTAGTTGGAAGAGTTTTCCACATATCAATAAATATGCCATGTTGTAATATGTATATACACTGATAGTGTAATACAATAGAAAAAATAATGTCTTAATTCTCTGAGGTACTCATACTGAGGAATGGTTACTTTATATGGGAAAAAAATATTCATGTGGAAAAAATTTCAGAATCCATACACATATACTGCACTCTAGCAGCTTACATTCAACTTCTCTCGTTGTGAACTCAAAAAAACAACGAGAACCATTAATTCCCAACGCAAATTCACTCTACACCAACAATTCCGCAAAATAAATTCACAGTGGATTGTTTACTTTGGTCTAGGGTGACCGCTTTTATATTTTTATTATAACCGAATATTTAATTTATTTTAAAGTTTAACTTTCCAAAATGAATTAACGACAGAATTGTTCCTTATTTCGTCTTCTGGAATCGAAACATAATATTTGTACTCACAAGATAATATTTTCGCTCTTATTTTCATAAATATTTAATAGTTGTTATTTGTTTTTATCAAACACTGTTTATTCCACTTTTTATAACGGTATAACCCTACCGGTTTCAAGGCTTTCACCTCATCTTCAGGGAGCGCAAATAAGACTGAATTCTGTTCGAACTGGTACCGACATACACGCTTCTAACGGTAAACATTCGGGTTGGGGATTGTGGGTGAAAGGAGGGAGGAGACAACCTTAGCGAGCAGTGGATTTGTGTTCACGAAATTCGTTTTCAAAAGATCTTCCTGCTTTTCCTATATATAAATTATCACAGTCAGCACATAAAAGTTTATACACACCACTGTAGCTAAGAATTCCATTTTTGCCTTTCCCATTAAATAAGAGTTTCCGGAGATTAAAATTCCAAGTCACATAAAGCCAGCTTTTTACACGAATCCACCTAAACAAATCCTCTTATTTATTCAGAAATAGCTAATCATTGTCACCGTAAAAACCATACATTTTCTGTCGATGATGCCAAATTCTTCCCCATCAGTAGTAACGGAAATAAATTGGACATATTAGAGGCCCAAGAAATTTCTAAGTCAGTGCATCGGAGGGAACATCTGGCAAACACATATATTCCAAGAATCTCGCCACTGCTCCCTGCGGTTGTCTCCTCCCTCCTTTCACCCACAATTCCCAGCCAGAATGTTTACTGTTAGAAGCGTGTATGTCTGTATGAGCTCTAACATAATTCAGTCTTCTTTGCGCTCCCTGACGATGAGGTGAAAGCCTTGAAATTGGTAAGGTTATACCGTTATAAAAAGTGGAATAAACAGTATTTTATAAAACAAATTACAATGTCTTTTGTAATTTGTTTTGTCAAAATTACACAAATTATAATATAATCATATAAAATAATTTTAATTAACAGTAATGTATTATAGCATACAGTAATATAAACTGGTTCTATGAACATTTGCAGCATATTTACGGAATCAATTCGATTAACCTGTTCACCGCGTTAAAAACCAAATTCCACGAATCCTGTGCGCGGCACAATTTCAGCGTTTTTTAATTTCTAAGTTTAAACACATATTTTGTTTAGAACCACTGATATTTGATTACAACACCAAGTAAACATGACACTTAAGTAATTTTCTGATAATAAATAATAGTCATTACTCTTAAGGAGACTCATTAAATAAAGGAGATAAACTAAACATTACGTAAAATAAACAAAGGAATGCTACGATCAAATCAATGCTTCATGACACTCACCCAATTAAATGCACATAGCACTAGTAATGTTTATTTACGTAAGAGAGACTTAGTAATGTTTATTTACGTAAGAGAGACTCATCGCAGGACTCGATCCGCGCGACAGGTCGTTAATGCTGGAAATATTGAGAAACCAAAAAAATTCGGCGCTCTGTTTATTCAACAATATCTCATAAACTAATATATTATTTGACAAGGTTTTCAGAGATGTCGCTAGAATAAAGATTATTTTAAATTTTAGTTCAATTTTTATTCCGGTTTTGTGTCATTTTTTTTAAGTATTTGTGATTTGAAACTTGGATTGTCGTCAAATCACAGGCGTTTGTGCTTCCCGCGGGGAACACGTTAAACCTCCACAATAAGCCTTAACTATGAATAATATGTAGTATTTAATAAATTAATATTTTCAGCACGCAACGTGCTTATGTTATGGTTCATATTTATTATATTGAGCCCAGCACATATCATTTCTTATCACGTGTTTTTTCTTTAACATTTTCTATTCTGTTTATTATGCTCTCCTTTTATACACAATAAATATTAATCATAATCACGATTGTGTGCTAAAACACATTCATTAATTACACATATTTACAATGACTGGTCGGAAAATAAGAAATATATTTCTGTTAATTACAAGTAATATGTCATCTAGCGAACAGATATTAAAATAATACTCTATTTCGACAAATGTTGCCTAAAAGAGGGCAGCACATGCACTAATTAAAGTGATAATAAAGTATCTTCGTAATTCATGAAATGGTACTAGTATACGAGATATTTGCATGGCGGGTGAAATCCAGTCCGTGGAAATACATTAATTATCATTTAAAAATATGATTAACAAAGGTATTCTACTAATGAGTAAGTAGTAGGCAATTTTGAATTATTTTAAGAAGACTGAAAACTGTGTTTCTAGTTACGTTACCTAAGTTGGTCAAGTGGCTATCTAGAGAGTAGTAGATCGCTGGTTCGAGTCCAGCATGTGTGATTTCTTTTCATCTGTTTTTTCTTTAACATTCTCTATTCTGTTTATTATTCTCTCATTTTCTATATAATTTCATAAATATTGTTGTTTGACTGCTTGATTTTTTTCAAAGGTAGTTTTACATCCACGATCCTCTAGTTATGCGGGTACTTTTGTGTTTTAATAGTAAATTGGAATAAGATAAGGATAACCAAGATGGTGGCTAGCCTCCGATAGTCGATGGCATCTCAACAATAGTAAATTTGAATAGGATAATAATAGTCAAGAAGGGGGCCAACCCCCGATAGTCGATGGCATCTCAACAATAGTAAATTTGAATAGGATAATAATAGCCAAGATGGGGACCAACCCCCGATAGTCGATGGCATCTCAACAATAGTAAATTTGAATAGGATAAGAATAGCCAAGATGGTGGCTAGCCCTCGATAGTCGATGGCATCTCAAGAATAGTAAATTTGAATAGGATAATAATAGCCAAGAAGGGGGCCAACCCCGATAGTCGATGGCATCTCAACAATAGTAAATTTGAATAGGATAATAATAGTCAAGATGGGGGCCAACCCCCGATAGTCGATGGCATCTCAACAATAGTAAATTTGAATAGGATAAGAATAGCCAAGATGATGACTAGCCCCCGATAGTCGATGGCATCTCAAGAATAGTAAATTTGAATAGGATAAGAATAGCCAAGATGGTGGCTAACCCCCGATAGTCGATGGCATCTCAACAATAGTAAATTTGATTAGGATAAGAATAGCCAAGATGGTGGCTAGCCCCCGATCGTCGATGGCATCTCAACAATAAAAATAATAGTAAAAATGTTTATCTTCCGCGATAGTTTCAATTTTCTCAATCGTGTTGCTAATAAACGTCGTGATTATATAATGATCTGGTACTAAGCAAATAATTCCCCTCCGTTCTACCTAGTCCTGAACCGTGTTAAGTGAATCACTCAATAAGGGACTAGTCACCTCATTGACTTGGTTTATCCAGCTAGCTGAGCACCGTTCTCTTGATCACCACTTTCACACACGTCTGGCTTCTCCAGACTTACTTTCAAGTTGTAACATAGAACAACCTCAGAGATTCCTTTGCATACCAATACAACACACCAAGTCTTCATTTCCAATTCACTCCATAGATGCAATCACCATACTCGACTATTGGGATAATGAGCGCGTCAGTTATTCTAGGTCTAGCCTCAATCGACAGGTTTTGACGGATGCAATACATATTTTTAAGTCGCGAAAAAGCCCACTATAATTTAATTTTAACGTGAGCCTCAACTCTCAAGTCACATTCCATATACGAGTACACACCTAAATTGCGCCCCACGTTCTCCATAGGTACGACCTTATGATGAATTCACAAAAAAACTGGATGATCGTCGTAAATAGTCCCGGTAATAGTTAGTTAGTAAAATGCACTGTCCCATATAAAAACTAAGAAGAATGGTAATTGTATAAAACATTAGGTACCTTCTGAATGTATCAGTAACCCCAGTTGCCTCTGCTGTAGCGGACTTCCCCGTCAGCCATCTTGCTGGCATATAATGGCGGATGATTTGTGACTTGGCGAGCTGTCACCCTTGACGTAATTAATATGAAACACTGCCAGTTCTTCAACGCGAGTGTCAAGACGGAGATTTGCGTGGTAAGGGGGCCTGGTTCGTTGTGTGCCTAGTGACAGTGTGCGTTAAGAGAGAGAGATCGGGATTAGCACGGCCCGGATATTATATAAACAAAGAAGATTTATCTATCTTTTATTAGTTAACAAGTTCCTTCAAATTATTATTTTAATACAATACAACAAAGCTCTTTATTGAATTGGTATCTATTTTATTTTTTGCAAATAAACATTTTGTTGTTGTAACGTACTTTTTATTAAATCTCCACTGTTGGACAGCCAATAATGGAATGAACTCTTATACAACTTATTATACAAAGAATAGTTCCATAATAAACAATTTCCATATACTCGTACAGTGAAATCTTAATAGATCGTCTCTTGAACAATGGTTTTCCCGTTGTGTCGTTTATTTCATTCAATTCCAAAATAATTCCATATAAAACACACAAAAATAGATAGCATCGATCGTTCTTACATGTATCGTTTTTTTACAATATTCGTTTAGAATATCGAAAGTGTTTCTTCTTTTTCATTCGATCGATCATTTTTTCTTTAAATAATAAAACCCTATCAATATTCCCTATCAAAATACTAGGTTAGTCAAAAAGTTTTGAAAGCGGAAATGAAAATACATTTTTTTTGGGGGGAAATCACTTTTATTGCTCAGTATAGTCTCCCATAAGATCAATACACTTGGTCCAACGATCTTCCAACTTTGTTGTCCCATCACGGAAGTGACTTTCTGGAAGGCCTGCAAAATACTCCTCTACGACGGCTATAACCTCTTCGTTTGATGAAAAATGCTTTCCACGAAGGAATTTTTTGAGGTGTGAGAACAGCCAGAAGTCAGAGAGAGCTAAATCTGGCGAATAGGGTGGATGCTGCAACAATTCGTACCCCAATTCACTGATTTTCGCGATGGTTTTTTGATTTGAAAATTTTTTCATCCAACTGGTCCAAAAGGTCACAATAATAATCAGAGTTGATTGTCTTACCAGTTTGGAGATAATCTATCAATAAAATTCCTTTTGCATCCCAAAAAACTGACGCTAACACCTTCTTGGCCGATTTCTGGACACGAACTCGCTTCGGAGCCAAAGTGCCTGGTTCACACCACTCCTTAGCCTCTTGTTTTGATTCAGGATCATGGTGGTAGACCCAAGTCTCATCCATAGTGATGAATCGACGCAAAAAATCCTTTTTATCCTTTCGAAATTGCTCCAAATGTTGCTCAGAAAGTCGCATTCGAACGTGTTTTTGTTGCATTGTTAGCAAATGCGGCACCCATTGTGCAAACAGTTTTTTGAAACCCAAAACTTCAGCCAAAATATGCCATGTTGTTCCATGTGAGATGCCTATGGTGTCAGCTATCACATCCACAGTCGATCGATGATGTTCCAAAACCATATCCTGTATTTTCGCTATGATTTCTGGTGTTGATGCACTTTTTGGACGTCCTGAGCGTGGATCGTCTCCCATCGGTGAACGGCTGGAAATGAAGGAAAATACTTTTTTAATACTTTCACCATCTTTGGATGGATCTCAGTAGCCGATAAACCTTCCAAAACAAAGAATTTAATCACTGCACGATATTCGGATTTTTCCATTGTTAAAAAATACACTGACACGTCAACTTCAAATGGCTTGTAATCAAAGAATGAATTGACAGATCGAAATGAAATTTTGAGTACGTTCTTATGAAAGATGAAATATTAAAATGGCGTAGAAATTTTGGTTTTCTACTGCTCCATAGATGTCGCTTTCAAAACTTTTTGACTAACCTAGTATAAGTGCTTGGTTTTAACTAGAATAACGACACAAGTAGACAATATGAGAAGCATTCGAATGGCGCAACGTATGTTATGTGTTAGAAACAATCGAGAGCTTGTGTTACGATAGGTTGAAGGAAACACCTGAACGGGTTCAAGATATTGTTGAAGAAAATCCACTGTCAAAGGTAAACCTTTGTTTTTAAAAGCATGTATTACCTTCGAAAAAAATTGTTTTTTCCGCATACATAAGTGATGCCGGAAACAATTTCATTTGCAACACTGAAAAAATACTAATGACTATAAAGATTTTTTAAATTTCCTTTTTGTATTCGGTGCAACTTTATAATTCTATTTATGTTTATACACATTTATGTACACTTGCAAAAATATTTTAAAGATACTCGTACGATTATAAAACATTATTAATGTTCATAACAATGAATTGAGAGTGAAATGTGGAATAACTAAAAGAAATCGCTTACAAGTAAATTCTTGCACTCAGAAAAGTATGTGGTGTGTCGATATATGAAAGAATAAGAAATGAAATTATTAAGAATGAATGTGAACCTAAAATGGTATGTAAGTAGGGGGGGGGGGATAAAGTTGAGGCATGTTGAATGAATGGATGGTGAAATACTGAATTAATAATTTTACAATTCAAGCGTAAGTGAGAATCATGGAAGAGTATTACCGAGAAAATATGGTTGGACCAAGTGATGAAATTTTGAAGGAAGGTAAGGTATAGAGTAAGAAAATAGAAATAACTGTATGAAAGAAGGAAGTAAACAAACGTGATATATATCTTCTAGATGTGGACTTGGAGGCGAATATTCCGTATTCCATGGACCACAAGGTGCTCCAACGTCTCTATCATTAAACAATTGGAGATTACCAAAAGGCTTTCAACAACATGTTAAAAAATAATCATAACATACTTTGGGAATATTGCTAGAAAGAATGATGAAAGTCTGGGTATACTGATCATCACGGAGGCAGTTGAAAGAAGGCGAACAAGACGAAGGTGTCCTATGAAATAGACGAATCTTAAGGATACTCTTTAAATGCTGCATTTAAAATAGTCAAGGACCGGGAGGAATGGAGACAGGTGGTACACCGAATTTGAGACATAGCATAGGACCACAACGCTTAACATCGAGCACACGGTGAAGAATAAGAAAGTATAAGAAAAGGTGCGAGTGTGTATGTGGAGAAGGCGAATGAAATATATTTTAATCAGAAATCGACTTCGTATGCAGAAACATATAATGTACTCCGAATCCAAGCTTCGTTAGATCGTCGTTTGATCATTGACCAAATGTCTTTATTCGTTCCGTATCTTTTGGAATTAAATAATCTTTAATATTTCAATGAGAATAACTCTTTAATACTACTAGTCTATAGGAATTATAAATAATTGTTTAGCCACATCGATATTTTACACGCAAATTCGATACAATTCTAGAGAATATTTTGAACAAATTTTAGTAATCAAATTGTAAATTTGTTTTTCGAGAATTTTTGTTTTGTTTATTAATTTTCTCATTCCTTAGCTCCTAAGTAAGATCCTTAAGTCAATTTTAAACATATAATGGAAAGTATGTTATCTATCTATTATATTCATTTTGCCTCCCCCTTCTCCCCAACATCCTATTACAATTTTTCACATGCTGTGTACACGTATTGTGACTAGAGTTGATTTTAATTGTATTGTTTGTCTTCTCTTTCTCTTACGCCGATTGTCTATGTTCCTAATTATCATGTGGGATTTTATTTTTATATTAATTCTTAAATATTAAACTTTACTTATGAATTGCGTTGTACTTTTGAATTCCTTTAAAAACAAGTCTAACGAGTAGGTAGGATAACGAGCAGGTAGGATAACGAGCAGGTAGGATAACGAGCAGGTAGGATAACGAGCAGGTAGGATAACGAGCAGGTAAGATAACGAGTAGGTAGGATAACGAGCAGGTAGGATAACGAGCAGGTAGGATAACGAATAGGTAGAGGTAGAGGTCAGCAAACTCGGAATATCTTGGAAAGAAGGGATTTCTTATTGAGAATTCCTTATTAATGTAACGGATTTGGGTCTCTCACATTTACCGCTATGCAGTTAAATAAATTCGGTAATCTAAGGAAATTTTCTTAAAAGTAATTTTTAAACGGTGTCGTTTTTTTTTACCTTTTTTCCGATTGGAATGATAATATCGTTTTGATATTATACAGGCAATTAATATTCCAAACTGATTTTTTAGCCAGTTCCAGTCTAAAAATAATTTTTTAAATGATACGTTCTATAACAATACTTTTCCATAGTGAAATATATTTTAATGTAATATTTTACATTAAATTAAGTTATACTCATATTTTAATTCCATTCTTTTATGAATTATCAATGATATATGTTATAGACAATTGATACATCGCCGTTTAGAGAGCAAACTTTCCTTAACACTAGGTTTACGGCACCCGTCAAATTGACGGGGTTCCGATTTGCTTTTGAAAATCAATAATACAGTGCCTATATCCTAATCATGCCTAGTTCAACTTCTTGGCCTAGTTGGTGAGACGCCTGTCTTTCAACCCAGAGATTATGGGCTCGATTTTCAACGATACCCAAATTTAAAATAAAGGCTTCTAGTGGGGTATGTACTTAAGACATGATTAAATGCCTCTCTGGTTAATTGGAATATATTGGCAATGAATACACCAGGTTGTACGATATACAATAAAAGTATAATATAATACAATGTAATAATGAATACGCCAGGCTGCACGGTATACGATGAAAGTAAAATACAATACAATGTAATAATGAATACGCCAGGTTGCACGGTATACGATGAACGTAAAATACAATACAATGTAATAATGAATACACCAGGTTGTACGGTATACGATGAAAGTAAAATACAATACAATGTAATAATGAATACACCAGGTTGTACGGTATACGATGAAAGTAAAATACAATACAATGTAATAATTAATACATCAGGTGGTACGGTATACGATGAAAGTAAAATACAATACAATGTAATAATGAATACACCAGGTGGTACGGTATACGATGAAAGTAAAATACAATACAATGTAATAATGAATACACCAGGTAGTACGTTATACGATGAAAGTAAAATACAATACAATGTAATAATGAATACACCAGGTTGTATGGTATACGATGAAAGTAAAATACAATACAATGTAATAATGAATACACCAGGTTGTATGGTATACGATGAAAGTAAAATACAATATAATGTAATAATATTACACGTAAAATATTTTAAACTAATATGGCTCAAAATATTGGCTTAGTCAAAAATTTATGGGAGAATTTCTAATTAAACAACAAAACAATTTCGATCAAAAGATAAAAGGGGCATAAACCCTGTGATTGATTTAAACCTATTGAGTGCTAATTACTAGATTAATGACCCTGAATATTAAAATTGGGCCCATAGTGTTTGATGCCCCTCGGGCGGCCGGGGCCGGTGGAATACTGTGAAGGGACCTATTAAGGTATTACTAGCAATCAAAGTTTTATTGACATCACCTGATTAACTTGCCGTAGATGGGAAGGATGGGCAGGATGGGTGGCATAGACAGGATGGGCAGTATGAGCAGGATGAGCAGGATGGTGACTTAAATCCGCTCTTCTGAGAAGAGATCACTGGATGGAATATAATAAAATTCAATTTTTACATCTATTGTCAGCTTAATATTATTAGTGAAAGTTTAAATTAAATTATCGTAAACTGTTTTCCTCAAGGGTTGTTACACTTAATTGAAAAACAAGTTGTTTGCAATCTTTTAAGTCCGTTTACTCTTTAAGTTTGTTCATAAAATATTTTGATTTTAATACAAAAAAAAATTCGTCTAAATAAAGAAAATTTTATGTTGTCTCATTAATCATAGACATCTTCAGGGTTGATTTAATAAGCTGTATGTTGTCCTGTTTAGCCGCCTATCAAAGGAAGCGGTCTTTAAAATTTTATGTTGTCTCATTAATCATAGACATCTTCAGGGTTGATTTAATAAGATGTACGTTGTCCTGTTTAGCCGCCTATCAAAGGAAGCGGTCTTTAAAATTGCCTTGATGTTTTTCTTAACCTGTCCCATTTGATTTATTATCTAAAATCAGTGTAATATCGTTACTAACCAGATATCTGCAAAAACGTCAGCAACTAGAATACTGTGATAATAATCTGATGAAGACAATAGTATGTATGATTCTTCTTATGTGTACATGTGTGAACATAGTATATCTGGTAGGTTTATTTCTATATAACAATTGTTTAAACTTACTAGCTTATTTTGGATACATTTAACTGTTTTTATTCATGACATATTTAAAAAAAAGTATACATTCATTTAAATTTTAATATAAAAAACTGATATTTATCAATAATGGTAGAACAAGAGGAAAGGAAGTCGTTCAAGGATAAGGAAGGAAAATTAGGATGTTATGAGGATGTAATATTTTTTCAATTCTCTCTTAAACGTCAATAAGAATGGTATATAACATATACGAGTATGTTATGTATGATAAATCTTGGAAGTTTGTATCATAGTCGCACCGAGTAACCCGCAAATGATTATGTGTTTGATGTGTTGATTTGCAATTGCATTGTGGTTTGATGTGTTGATTTGCAAATAATATCGTAAATCTCTGTTTTAGTGATATATAATTATTAACAGTGTTATATTTTTGTGTTGTTGCTGTTACATAAAGGATTCCAAGATACTCGTACACGTGTATCATTATGTGTTGTTGCTGTTACATAAAGGATTCCAAGATACTCGTACACGTGTATCATTATGTGTTGTTGCTGTTACATAAAGGATTCCAAGATACTCGTACACGTGTATCATTATGTGTTGTTGCTGTTACATAAAGGATTCCAAGATACTCGTACACGTGTATCATTATGTGTTGTTGCTGTTACATAAAGGATTCCAAGATACTCGTACACGTGTATCATTATGGTTTCTGTAGCACTGTTACAGTAATTACTCGTATGTTTATAGAAACTATGAAGCAACTATGAATGCTGCTAAAGAATCAGTTGATTCAAAGTAGCACCATTTTTTAAAATAATAATTTGATGTAGAAATAAAACAGTTTTTTAAATTATATTTTCTCCAATATTCAGCTAAACGAAATATTTTTCTCATGAATAACGTTGTGTAGAAATTTGGGCTATATTATGGTCGGAGGTTGATATACTCGTACTTAAAATTCTTGGATTTTTTTACGTTTTGTGAAGTGTCGTTAATCTTTCGAAGAATTTGGGGAGTATAGTGCTTATTTATTTTGCCAGAATGATGCGTGAAGAATTATGTGAAGTGTCCGTGTAGTGTAAATTTCATCATCTGCGCTACCACGCAGCTTAGAGAGAACACCAATCCTGACCATGGAACTTAAATACCATTGGAAAACTTGTCTAAATGCCCAGTCAGGAAGACAAACTTGTTATCATCTAGGTCATGAAGTAATAACCATTACGCTCTTTAAGGGATGTCGCAGTGTTCAGTACAATACGCTTTTGGAGATGAAACAAAAACTGTTAAAATATAATAATTTTAAAGAAATCGATTGTCTATGGAATACCATAAACGGATATGATAAAGTCAGTACAACAAATATTTAAATAATTAATTAATAAATAAATATAGGTTTATTGATAGCAACATATTATGTACATATTTAAATTTATTCCAAAATCACACAATCACACACATCTTAAGATTAATAGCAGACCATATATTGAAAAGAAAAGCTATCAAAATGTCTGGGCTCATCTCATAACATCCCTCCAGCCGAGATGCACCTCATCAATATAGGGTGTAGATGTGGTCCTATAGAAGACTATTAGGAATTTCCTGGAGAGACCGCATTACAAATGAAGAGGTTCTCCAACGAATCTAAGGAGGAAGGCACCTGCTCAGGATCCTGTCCGAAAGGCGTGCAAGATGGATCGGTCATATAATACGACAAGAGGGCCTCTTGCATGCCATAATGGAGGGTATGACCGAGGGAACAAACTCTAGGGGACGCCCACGCCGAGAGTACCTGGAGGACCTGTTGGTGGACGTGCGCTGCTCAACATATACAGATTTAAAAAGAGCCGCACAGGACAGGGGGGAATGGAGGAGAAGAGTTGAAATTGCTGCAAACCAGTCTTAGGACTGCAACCACGGAGAGAGAGAATATAGGGTGAACCCGGCCGCGAGTACACCAGATATTTAGTTTTTTTTTTCAACATTTAATAAAAGCAGGGAATAAAATAATATTGATTTGACATAAAATTAATATAGACTTCATATTAAATTAATTCTTAACATACATTTTTTTAACATATGAAAATCTAGATCTCTTATGAATTTCATAAATTTTCGAAATTTTCATCTCAAATGAAACAGCACTCAAATACTCGTATCTTGGAAATGAAAGTTGAACGTTTCATCGGGCCATCGAGCCATCGAGCCATAAAGCTTTGTCATTTAACTTGTGTCAAACTTTCAAAATGACTTTTCCAGCCTGTTTAAAATAAAAATGAAACTTTTCAAGGTAACTAAAAAAGTTTATAAAATGTTCTTAAGAGGAACTTAATTCGAAAAATGATATTCAAAAGTTTGTGTAATTTTTGAAATTCTTATTTTTTCTTGTTCATCTCAGTTTGTCCTTATTTTGACATCTTTTCGCATTTTAATTTGTAAAATTTAATAAAAGTGCGTGATCATATTAATTTTTTTAATAAAATGGATACTGCAATATAAAAATAAACACTAGAGTTCTATGAAGCAGTGAATTAGATATATTTTTACTCAATATTTATCAATGATGACTTTCTAAGTTTTAAACACTTAATTTAATTTAACAACGTATAAAACTAGCAGTGAATTTAACAAATAAGTTCTATTCAAACTTACTTGATATTTCAATAAAAAAAATAAAAATACACCTGAATCTTTTATTGCTGAAAATTTCGTTACATTCCGGCCAGAAATTCAGTTTGAATTTCAGGCCGGACTGAAATATCGAGATTTTGCAGCGAAGCTTTATGCAGAACAGGCCATGTAAACATCCGCCTGTTAAAAGGCCGTTAATCTCGCGGCAAACTGCGGGATAACCTCCAGCTTTTAACTCTAGATTAAATATTAAACACCATAACGCAAAAACCTGCAACACTCGGCCTTACATTTTATTTGTCATAGTAAAAAAAGTTTAACGATCTCTTATTGTTCATGAATAAGGGAAATATGAAATGTTATATATTTTTTTCATAAATTTACGTTTTACTTCCTTATATTTCCTATTCTTACTGTAAAAATCTATTTTTAAAACATTTTATCCTTATATTATTTTGTTTGTTCCATGTGAATTACGAAAAATGTATTCAAGTAACAGTTTTTATCGACGTTTGTCAATTTTTATATCTGACTTATGTAAGCAGTGGTTATATCTTTCACACAATACTGACATGTTTGATTGGAAAAGGTTAACTTAAAGAAGTTTAAATGAGGAAACAATCTTAAAATAACAAGAAACATAAAATTGGTAATATGTCGAAATATTTTTAGAAGAAATTGGTGATTTTGTGGCCATTGAGTAAAAAAATCTTCGACTTATATTTTCTGCATCAACTTTCAATTATGACTAATATTTTTTTAACATTAACCTGTTATAGAATTATGATCTTAAGTGACTACAGGTTTAAACATATTTACTTTGTTAATTTTAATATTAGTATTTGTTGATAATTTACAGTATTTTAGATGTATGGAAGTGAAATTTGGATGGGGTAAATATTAAAAAGAAAGGGAAGAAATTACTATATAAATCTGAGCTCTGAGAAGAACACATGGGATAAGAATGCATGACTAAATAAGAATAGATGGTGTGGCCATGTAGAACAAATCAAATACGAAATACTAATTAAACAGATGTGAGCAATAAGGGTGATAGAGGTCTAGGAAAAAAATCGGTTGGATCAAGAAAATTATATTTTGAAGGAAAGAAATGGATCTAGAGAAGGGAAAGATTTGCGCTGTGATAAGAAATTCTGACACTTTTTCCTTTCTGTCTACCCCGGCATAGAAACGGCGTGATGGTATGTGTGCATGAACGCAATCGAGTCATCACTTTTGGTCAAATACGTTGGACTTTTTTAAATTTATTTTTACACATAAATATTTTGGAAACGAATATTGTGTCTTTTAGTGTATTTGCCCACATAACATTTCTACCTCAAATTCTAAATGTTAAACAACCACTAAGGTATGGTTAGTAATTTATTCTAAATTAAATGGTTCAAGGACATCCCAGAAGTTAGTTTATAAGAAACTAAATAATATCCTGAAAATTTACTAATACCATACGAGTATTTTCAATACTTTTTTCATCAAAATTGTTAATAACCCAGTTTGATAAAAGCAATTTGTTTTGTGTACAAGTTTGATTATTATAACTTATGTATAATATGTTACATATCCCGCTTAGTTATACTATATATTGACCTCGGAGCGCTCAGCTTAAATACCGTTCCATGTTTCCGAAATATTGTTGATGGCTCTTGACTGATTGCCAAATGTAATATCATTATGCAGGCACGTGGATCAGTAGCGTAACATATTTATCATATGATTTATCAAAAAGTAATTCGCCGAGCTGAGGTAGAATAACTAAGATTTTGTACCTACATATACTATACGAGTATACTGCAGGTTTCCCAAAAATGAATCATAAAACTAATGAATAAACTTCCTGCCCGGTATCCTACAACAGAACTTTTCAGGGAGTATCGGGTCTTTAACGTAGCTTACGTAGACTTCAAACCCATTATCTGGCACTATCGTAAAAATAAAAAGAAAATGCAAACTCAGCAGAGACACATGACAAGAATGGCAGCTGATTAGATTTTCCCCATCCCTAAAGTTAGAACATATTTAGCTCCAAGGTAATATGCTTATTTGGCTCCCATGACATACAATGGGATGCTGAATTAATAAAAGGCAAAAGGGGGCAAACACATCGGGCAGTGTATCGGAGCGTGGTTGTTACTGCGACATGAGTTTGAATGCTTGGACTTGCAAAAATACTTGGACTTGTAGCAAAGGTTTGTGTGAGCTCTTGAGTGTGGTATTTGTTGTTATTTTTTTATGATTATATGCGATATATTGTGGGATGAACGTACAATTACATTATTTCTTCTGATATATCGTCATATAAAGGGTAAACTATTTCGTCTCAACATTTGACTAGAATTGTTATTCAGTTTATTTTAGTAAAATAGTCAACATTTCAACTCACATCACTTTTCCATGTATGAAACATAAAAGCTAATGTACTTATTAAGTGGTAAATTTGTTTTCGTTACTGAATACAATATAGCGGTAATTTCTTCAAACCAATTATATAATTGTTTTACAAAGCTGTGAATAAAGGTGGAGAATCCTCATTTTTATGCAGAAAACAAAACATGCATTGCCAAACTACAATGTTAAAAATAAAATAAAAAACGACATATTTATCGATGGGCAGTAGAATAAAAGGGAGATTGGATTGAAGGGTGATTTGAAACTAGGTAAAACATGCTTTGTCGCTGATGGGAGATGCAATGTTTTTTTAATTCACATTTTGAATCAAACTGGAAAAATAACTGTCTCGTTAGGTTTAAATGTTTAAAAAAATTAATTAGAAAGGAAGCTAAGTTTTTATCAAAACTAAATATACAAATTTATCATGGGTATATGTGTACAGGAAATCCGGGCAAATGGTCATGTACATTGTATACTTATTTATTGACAATATTAACGGAAATAAACAAATAAGGCAGCCACGATATCTGATTGACTTAGAAATGTGACATGGAAAATAAAAACATGCAAATTGAAATCAAATTGTAATATATAAGACCTGTATCAGAAGGATCGTGACTTATAATGTTTAAATCATACAACAAAAACAATCAGCCGACACAAATAGAACAAAGAGCCTTCTTCGAATATTCGAGATGAGAATATTACGTGCCATAGTAGGAAAATCTCTCAGATATAGGGTAAGAAACTCACACATTCGACAGACATGCAACACAGAGGATGTGTCAGATGGAGCAAGACGAGAAAGTGATACTATCGTGACCATGTGGATAGGATGGGAAGTACTCGAGATCCTCGCAGGATATAGCATGCCAGGAAGACCTTCTAAAAGGTAAAGAGACATCTGGTGTTCTACCTTCTAGAAATTATTTTCGCAACAAAAAATCTAAGATCTACATCAATAACATAAAGACACTTAAGTGGTCTTTACATATAACAGTAACAATTATAAAATAAAATAGAATGTATCAACATCTTCCACAGCACAATTAACACTCCAGGATACGTACACCTTGAACATATAATGATTGCGTGGAGTAAAAATAAAATAGAACGTATCAACATCTTCCACAGCACAATTAACACTCCAGGATACGTACACCTTGAACATATAATGATTGCGTGGAGTAAAAATAAAATAGAATGCATCAACATCTTCCACAGCACAATTAACAATCCAGGATACGAACACCTTGAACATATAATGATTGCGTGGAGTAAAAATAAAATAGAATGCATCAACATCTTCCACAGCACAATTAACAATCCAGGATACGAACACCTTGAACATATAATGATTGCGTGGAGTAAAAATAAAATAGAATGCATCAACATCTTCCACAGCACAATTAACAATCCAGGATACGTACACCTTGAACATATAATGATTGCGTGGAGTAAAAATAAAATAGAACGTATCAACATCTTCCACAGCACAATTAACACTCCAGGATACGTACACCTTGAACATATAATGATTGCGTGTAGTAAAAATAAAATAGAATGTATCAACATCTTCCACAGCACAATTAACAATCCAAGATACGTACACCTTGAACATATAATTATTGCGTGGAGTAAAAAAAGATAATCAAACACCATTAATGAAAATTAGTAGGAAAAAATTATATTCTCTCAAGAGCACCAAGAATATGGAATTATAGGGAAAATATTTTTTTGATTTAGCTATTTATATTGTGTTGTTCGGAAAGTAATTTCGTATTTTAATATGAAATTCAAATGCAAGTTTTGTACATTTAGATGTAACTTGATCGTGGACACTGGTTTGCGATATTTTTAGTACATACTCGTATCTCAGTAATATCTTGTGTTGTAGAACGCTGGTTATTTTCGATCAAAGCCTTGATTTGGTTGTTATCAGTAGTAATCGGCCTTTCAGATTGAACACTATCTTCGAGTGTCGTAACACCTTTATGAATTCTTTTAAACCACATTTGACACACAAAATTGCTGACTACATCGTTACCATATAATAGATTAGTCAAAAAGTTTTGAAAGCGACATCTATGGAGCAGTAGAAAAAACCAAAATTTCTACGCCATTTTAATATTTCATATTTCATAAGAACGTACTCAAAATTTCATTTCAATCTGTGAATTCATTCTTTGTTTACAAGCCATTTGAAGTTGACGTGTCAGTGTATTTTTTAACAATGGAAAAATCCGAATATCGTGCAGTGATTAAATTCTTTGTTTTGGAAGGTTTATCGGCTACTGAGATCCATGCAAAGATGGTGAAAGTATTAAAGGAGTCTTATCCTTCATTTCCAACCATTCACCGATGGGTTTTGGAGTTTAAGCGTGGCCGTACAAGCGTTGAAGACGATCCACGCTCAGGACGTCCAAAAAGTGCATAAACACCAGAAATCATAGCGAAAATACAGGATATGGTTTTGGAAGATCATCGATCGACTGTGGATGTGATAGCTGATACCATAGGCATCTCACATGGGACAACATGGCATATTTTGGTTGAAGTTTTGGGTTTCAAAAAACTGTGTGCACAATGGGTGCCGCATTTGCTAACAATGCAACAAAAACACGTTCGAATGCGACTTTCTGAGCAACATTTGGAGCAATTTCGAAAGGATAAAAAGGATTTTTTGCGTCGATTCATCACTATGGATGAGACTTGAGTCTACCACCATGATCCTGAATCAAAACAAGAGGCTAAGGAGTGGTGTGAACCAGGCACTTTGGCTCCGAAGCGAGTTCGTGTCCAGAAATCGGCCAAGAAGGTGTTAGCGTCAGTTTTTTGGGATGCAAAAGGAATTTTATTGATAGATTATCTCCAAACTGGTAAGACAATCAACTCTGATTATTATTGTGACCTTTTGGACCAGTTGGATGAAAAAATTTGTGAAAAAAGACCCGGTTTGCAGAAGAAAAAAAACATTTTTCATCAAGACAATGCACCTGCTCACACGGCTCAAAAAACCATCGCGAAAATCAGTGAATTGGGGTACGAATTGTTGCAGCATCCACCCTATTCGCCAGATTTAGCTCCCTCTGACTTCTGGCTGTTCTCACACCTCAAAAAATTCCTTCGTGGAAAGCATTTTTCATCAAACGAAGAGGTTATAGCGTTGTAGAGGAGTATTTTGCAGGCCTTCCAGAAAGTCACTTCCGTGATGGGACAACAAAGTTGGAAGATCGTTGGACCAAGTGTATTGATCTTATGGGAGACTATACTGAGCAATAAAAGTGATTTCCCCCCAAAAAAAATTTATTTTCATTTCCGCTTTCAAAACTTTTTGACTAACCTAGTATTAAATATGTGTATATTAGGTCCTTACATATGAAATTGGCGTTTTGCCGTACTGGCAACTTTGATCTCAAATATCTTCTCTTTGGTTAGGAATTGCAAATTCAAATTTATACAGCTATTTACTCAAGTATTTGTGTTTCGAAAATTATAATTCATTTGTTTTTTCCTGAATTGTTTTTTTTCTTTGCGTCACTCAGTTTACAAAATGGAAAACTTGAAATATTGCGTTATTTACGAGTACGAGTTCCACCGTGGCACCAGTGCTGCAGAAACGGCTCGAAGGATTAATGATGTGTATGGCGACGGTGCCGCAAAAGAAAACACAGTGCGTTTTTGGTTCAAACGTTTTCGTTCTGGAAATTTCGATCTGCAGAACAAGCCCGGTGGACGGCCGGAGACCAAAGTTGATAATGAAGAATTGAAGGCTATTGTGGAAGCGGATCCATCGCAAACCACGTCCGAGTTAGCTGCAGGCTGCGGTGTTAGTGATAAAACTGTTTTAATCCACTTGAAGCAAATTGGGAAGGTGAAAAAGCTTGAAAGGTGGGTACCTCACGAATTGAGTGAAGCAAATCAACAAACGCGCGTTGACTGCTGCGTTGCATTACTCAACCGGCACAATAATGAAGGGATTTTGAATCGAATCATTACCTGTGATGAAAAGTGGATCCTGTATGATAATCGGAAGCGCTCATCGCAATGGCTGAACCCTGCCGAACCAGCCAAACCATGCCCCAAGCGAAAATTGACTCCAAAAAAGTTACTTGTGAGCGTTTGGTAGACTAGTGCTGGTGTCGTTCACTACAGCTTTCTTAAATCTGGCCAGACGATTACGGCAGATGTCTATTGTCAGCAACTGCAAACCATGATGGAAAAGCTAGCTGCTAAACAACCGAGGCTGGTTAATCGCTCTAGGCCACTGCTGCTTCATGATAACGCTAGACCACACACTGCACAACAGACGGCTACCAAATTAGAAGAGCTTCAATTGGAATGTCTAAGACATCCACCGTACTCTCCGGACCTTGCCCCAACAGATTACTATTTTTTTCGAAATTTGGATAACTTCTTGCAAGGGAAAAAATTCAACTCCGATAGGGCAGTCGAAACCGACTTCAAAGATTTTATTGATTCCTGTTCGAATGGTTTTTTTAGTAAAGGGATCGATGAACTACCTATGAGATGGCAAAAGTGCATAGATAGCAATGGTACATACTTTGATTAAATAAATATATTATATTAAAAAAAAATCAACTTTATGTTCCTCCCATACAAAACGCCAATTTCATATGTAAGGACCTAATATATTGTTTTCGTTTGCGTCTTACTTTTTCCTTTGCGGTAGTGAAAAAGCATCCTGCTCCGGAAAAACAAATCATTTGGTTCTATCTTCATAATGATCACTACTGTTTAAGCAATTCAGATAAACAATGTTTAAAAAAATGCGCTCAACCTTCCTTAACCTTTCCTTCCCTGTGTTGGGTATCTTCTACACGTTGCTTCTAATAACCATCAATATCTCTATTAATATAATAAATACAAGGTTAAGATTTTAGGTATTCCTCCATAATATATTTACGCATTGATTTAAAAAATAATATTAATAATAATCAGAATTTATCGACTACATCGAGGTTTTTGTAAAGATCGAAAACAAATTCGCATTTAAACGCTGCGAGTGCCTTGTCTTGACGATAAGTGAATAGTATGCGGGAAGCGCGACACTATATTCGCATCTCACTCTTGCATACTAGACTGAATTGCGAGAACCTGAATTGTCTCAACGTCGCAAGCATTAAGCGTAAGCGCCGGGGTATGCGACTGACGTTCCGCGCCACTAGTGGCTTCTAAGCTTGCAAATAGGTTAGACGTACGCCCGTTCCGTGAGCGTTTTTTAATGTTTTCAGATGGTTCTTTAATGTTTTCAGCAAATAAATCTCAATTATTATAATTTTTAACTTCAATTATAATTAATTAAGGGGATTATCTATGAATGTTCTTATTTTTCCGATTTAAAATCGCAAATTTTTTATTGCGTACTCACTACCCAACACCGGATCACGCGTATTATTTTTATCACCGTAAGGGAAGGGTAAATATTAAGTTAGCAACGAAAATATTGTTCTAACAGCGTCTATCCGAGGAATACGAAACTGCTTTCCGGATAACATTGTTTTGCTTTTTTTAGCTCTATGTGTGTCGCAAACATGGAATAAATAGTAGGTTCGGGAAATTTCCCAATTTAATATCTGCCAGAAACAATAGATTTATGTGCACAGTGGATAACAAAATGACGCACTCTCGAATATCATTCGTATTGGCACTTACACGAGAGTGCATCAAATTAAAGTGACTGGGGCTTGCAGATAATTGCATCGCTGCGCTGGGTAGAAATTAATGAACCCCACTTTAGTGGCTTCCACCCAGCTGTATTTTTTCAATCACTTGGCCCTGGGTAACCTGTGG
Source organism: Odontocerum albicorne (assembly GCA_949825065.1). Lineage (NCBI taxonomy): Eukaryota > Metazoa > Arthropoda > Insecta > Trichoptera > Odontoceridae > Odontocerum > Odontocerum albicorne. Next base: position 3,849,414 of record OX463851.1, on the reverse strand, counting down.
CACTATTAAGCCCAAACAAAGAGTTGTCCATGTGCTCACATATACAGTAGATAAATTTTATTATGTAACAGTTGGTAATATGGACACTTCCATTAAATAAACGCTAATTTATTGAATTATTCTCTAAGCCTAAAAGGCATGTTTCACATTATATATTCATAGTGGCTGGTACTTGATACAACATATTGAGAGACTTCCATGGTCTAGTTGATAAAATACCGCAGTTCGATTCCCAATGGAAACCAAAAATAGAGTATCAGTCTGGTTTTATTTGAGAAGTTTCTTACATCGCTTTAAACGTTATACTGTATACAGAGCTACAATTAAACCGAGGAACTCGAAGTTTCTTCCATCGCTTAAAACGTTATACTGTATACAGAGCGTTATACAATTAAACCGAGGAACTCGAAGCTTCTTCCATCGGTTTAAACGTTATACTGTATACAGAGCTACAATTAAACCGAGGAACTCGAAGTTTCTTCCATCGCTTTAAACGTTATACTGTATACAGAGCTACAATTAAACCGCGGAACTCGAAGTTTCTTCCATCGCTTAAAACGTTATACTGTATACAGAGCGTTATACAATTAAACCGAGGAACTCGAAGCTTCTTCCATCGCTTTAAACGTTATACTGTATACAGAGCTACAATTAAACCGAGGAACTCGAAGTTTCTTCCATCGCTTTAAACGTTATACTGTATACAGAGCGTTATACAATTAAACCGAGGAACTCGAAGTTTCTTCCATCGCTTTAAACGTTATACTGTATACAGAGCGTTATACAATTAAACCGAGGAACTCGAAGATTCTTCCATCGCTTTAAACGTTATACTGTATACAGAGCTACAATTAAACCGAGGAACTCGAAGTTTCTTCCATCGCTTTAAACGTTATACTGTATACAGAGCGTTATACAATTAAACCGAGGAACTCGAAGTTTCTTCCATCGCTTTAAACGTTATACTGTATACAGAGCTACAATTAAACCGAGGAACTCGAAGTTTCTTCCATCGCTCTAAACGTTATACTGTATACAGAGCGTTATACAATTAAACCGAGGAACTCGAAGCTTCTTCCATCGCTTTAAACGTTATACTGTATACAGAGCTACAATTAAACCGAGGAACTCGAAGTTTCTTCCATCGCTTTAAACGTTATACTGTATACAGAGCGTTATACAATTAAACCGAGGAACTCGAAGTTTCTTCCATCGCTTTAAACGTTATACTGTATACAGAGCGTTATACAATTAAACCGAGGAACTTGAAGATTTTTCCATCGCTTTAAATGTTATACTGTATACAGAGCTACAGTTAAACCGAGGAACTCGAAGTTTCTTCCATCGCTTTAAACTTTATACTGTATACAGAGCGTTATACAATTAAACCGAGGAACTCGAAGATTCTTCCATCGCTTTAAATGTTATACTGTATACAGAGCTACAATTAAACCGATCAACTTGATTAAGGTAACTTATACGAATAGAAATGTCTACAGAAACAATTGAACGATTTGCAGCCGTAACATATTTTGGAAATGTGGACATGGAAAAATACTGAATAGATCCGAATTAATGCCGTAGAAATGTATGCACTTAGAAGAATACGTGAGGTGACAATGTATGACAAAATACGGGATGAAGTGATAAGGAACGAATGTGAACTTAAGTATATGTTGAGTAAGATGAAGAAGAGCACTCTGATGTGGTTTGTACACGTGAAACGAATTAATGAATAATGACTTACAAAACAAGTATACTGTGCAAATATAAGATGAAAGCGTGGTAAACGAAGATCTAAAGAAAGTTACATTTAATAAATTATATTTTGAAAGAAAGAAATGTTAAAAGTCAGAGATAGGAGTTGTATGAGAAGGAGTATGAAAGAAAGGTAAAAGATGTATCATGGTAGCAAAGTCTGGCGTTTTCTCTTTTCTGCCTACTCCGATGTGGGAACGGTGTGATGGTTGTATGTATGCATTTAAATATATTAAAACTCGTACAATACATAAAAAATCTTAAGAATCATTTTGATCGAATCTTAGACCAATGTACATCAATTAATTTCCCAGATATCCCAACTTTTTGTTGTATTGTCGTCAACAAGGGGAACCGAAGGGGCTGTGCAAACATCCCTTCCTTCGTCGTCTCAGACTTTATTCATGAACCTAAGACGCGTTCGAAAAAGACAAACTTTGGAACCAAATATTAAACTTGAACCTTCAATTTGTACAAAGTTTTTCTTGCTTCAAAGCAAACTAATTATTGGTCCGTGGACCTTTCCCTCACTTTTACTGAAGTTGTCAGGGTAAGTTGATTTTTACCCCCATTCTCTTGCCTTAAGAACGTTACTTTATATTTTTAGTATTTAAAAAAAATCATTAATGTATTTCATTTTCAAGGTCCGTGAGCTTTGGTAAAGAGGTACTGTACCTGTGAAGGTCCGTGAGCTTTGGTAAAGAGATACTGTACCTGTAAAGGTCCGTGAGCTTTGGTAAAGAGATACTGTACCTGTAAAGGTCCGTGAGCTTTGGTAAAGAGATACTGTACCTGTGAAGGTCCGTGAGCTTTGGTAAAGAGATACTGTACCTGTAAAGGAGTACTCTATACACTGTCTAAAAGAAAATTTTGTCCTCATATTCTCACATATTTTAAACTATATGAAGGACTTCGTAATGTTTTTTTTCTTCTTATTCTATGGTTGTTCTGTTGTGTTTAATTTTCCTATGTGTTTATTTTTTAAGGCCTCTGTTCGCATATTTCTGGTTTGTTGTAAAATATTTCCAGAATCAAATTAAAACTCCAAAACAAACAAAACTTTGTTGACAGTGGTAGTTTAGTATACAATAGAAGTGTATAAAAAAACAAATTAAAGCGCAACATACTCGTATATACTCGTAGATACCATTTCGTCGTTTCCCAGTCCGGGCAGGCAGCAGGCAGCAGGCGGCAGGCAGAGAGAAAACAGTACTAAAGCTTTCTATCGTGACACACATCTTCTTCTTCTCTATATCATACACTTTCTCATACAGTTTTCAATCTTACTTTCTACGCTTTCTTCTTTCAAAATATTATTAAATTGATCCAGCCATATTTCTTTTGGTCTTCCTGTACCACGCTTTCCACTGACATTTAATCCACCACGTGGCTAATTGGTAAGACACCCGCCTTTTGATCCAGGGCTCGCATGTTGGATTCCCGTTGGAACCCAGATTTTTTGAAAAAGACTGATTTTCACTTTAGACCTCTTTAACTTCTCTGTGGTTGGTAAGAAGAGATTCCCACATTGCAATAAACCCGCCAGGTTGTATAGACTACAACAATATAATCCTCGAGCAGAAGAAGAATGATAAAAATTACTGACATTCTTTAGAAATGTTCGCTTTGTGAAACTTTCAAATTTTACGACTTATTTAAAATAAATTACTTAACTTGACAGCAAAGCTAGTGACCCAAGGGAATGCATTTGGCATCCGGGATATTGTTCTGATTGATGTAACATAATATATCCCGAGTGTGCAGTAATGGTACAAAATTGATGAGAAGCACGTAACCCTTCGAAAACCTTATATTCCGAGGAGCTATCGGGGAGATGGTGGACGTCTTCACCATGCATCGAGCTTTATGTCGAAAAACTTAACTTGACATATTTATAAGGTACGCAAGCCTCTACATTATTATACAAATAGTAAATAATTCTAGCACCAACTGTTAAGGAATTCTGCTTTTTAGGTAGTATTTTCTCATGCGGTGGAAGAGCTTCGAGATATATCAAAAAGCGTGTAGCTATAGGAAACAATGCCAATGGGGCACTAACATATATACCATATACTCGAACTACACGGTATCGAAATCTGTAAAAAAATATAGTCCATTGCAGTATTCTAGTACCCACTTGATGTATAGTAATGAAACGTGGATGGGGAAAATAGTGAAAGAAGCCGAATAAATGCTGTAGAAGTGCGTACACTGAGAAGAATGCAATAGGTGACAATGTAAAACAGGATATGGAATGAAGGGATTAGGGATAAATGTGAACTTAAGGCTAATCGATAGTTTGGGCATGTAGAATGGATGATTGAAAATTTAATAATTGATTTAGTATACCATATATGTATATAATATATTGTAGAACTTCATTTTGTATGTGAATGATTTGACACTTAAGTGAGAAAAAAAATTTCACAAATCTACGGCAAATTCTTTTCGCTTTATAAATGAACTGTTTGACAACGCTTTTTTAATTCAAAATAAATATTTTATTTCAAATTATTGTGTAGATTTTTCGCACATTTAAGTGTCAAATCATTCTAACATATTAGGTCCTTACATATGAAATTGGCGTTTTGTTTGGGAGGAACATAAAGTTGATTTTTTTTTAATATAATATATTTATTTAATCAAAGTATGTACCATTGCTATCTATGCACTTTTGCCATCTCATAGGTAGTTCATCGATCCCTTTACTAAAAAAACCATTCGGACGGGAATCAATAAAATCTTTGAAGTCGGTTTGGACTGCCCCATCGGAGTTGAATTTTTTCCCTTGCAAGAAGTTATCCAAATTTCGAAAAAAATAGTAATCTGTTGGGGCAAGGTCCGGAGAGTACGGTGGATGTCTTAGATATTCTAATTGAAGCTCTTCTAATTTGGTAGCCGTCTGTTGTGCAGTGTGTGGTCTAGCGTTATCATGAAGCAGCAGTGGCCTAGAGCGATTAACCAGCCTCGGTTGTTTAGCAGCTAGCTTTTCCATCATGGTTTGCAGTTGCTTACAATAAACATCTGCCGTAATCGTCTGGCCAGATTTAAGAAAGCTGTAGTGAACGACACCAGCACTAGTCCACCAAACGCTCACAAGTAACTTTTTTGGAGTCAATTTTCGCTTGGGGCATGGTTTGGCTGGTTCGGCAGGGTTCAGCCATTGCGATGAGCGCTTCCGATTATCATACAGGATCCACTTTTCATCACAGGTAATGATTCGATTCAAAATCCCTTCATTATTGTGCCGGTTGAGTAATGCAACGCAGCAGTCAACGCGCGTTTGTTGATTTGCTTCACTCAATTCGTGAGGTACCCACCTTTCAAGCTTTTTCACCTTCCCAATTTGCTTCAAGTGGATTAAAACAGTTTTATCACTAACACCGCAGCCTGCAGCTAACTCGGACGTGGTTTGCGATGGATCCGCTTCCACAATAGCCTTCAATTCTTTATTATCAACTTTGGTCTCCGGCCGTCCACGGGGCTTTTTCTGCAGGTCGAAATTTCCAGAACGAAAACGTTGGAACCAAAAACGCACTGTGTTTTCTTTTGCGGCTCCGTCGCCATACACATCATTAATCCTTCGAGCCGTTTCTGCAGCACTGGTGCCACGGTGGAACTCGTACTCGTAAATAACGCGATATTTCAAGTTTTCCATTTTGTAAACTGAGTGACGCAAAGAAAAAAAAACAATTGAGGAAAAAACAAATGAATTATAATTTTCGAAACACAAATACTTGAGTAAATAGCTGTATAAATTTTAATTTGGAATTCCTAACCAAAGAGAAGATATTTGAGATCAAAGTTGCCAGTACGGCAAAACGCCAATTTCATATGTAAGGACCTAATATAATATAATAAAGAAACACTAACAAAACAAAATACAGTACAAATATGAGTGAGAGGTGTAGTAAACGAAGGCCAAGGAATGTATGACTGAATGAAGTGAACGATATTTGAAAGAAGAAAATGTAATAAGTCAGAGTAATCATAGTGTGAGAAGGTTTATGGTTGTAGAAGAAGCGAAAGATGTGTGTCGAGATAAGAAAATCTCGCGTTCTGTCCACTTTACCTACCCTGACAGGGAAATGGTGGGATGATATGTATGTATCATATAAATCATTTCTAGTTTATCATATTTGTTTTTATAACTACTCGTACACGCAGATTAAATAATGCTCTTTTTAATACAAATGTTTATTGTGATGTTTTCAGACTAACAAAAACAATTTATTCAGAATCAAACAAATAAGTAATGGGATCAGTAAATTGAAAAGAAACAAGATCTTAGATTATCAAAAGATTTAGATATAAAACAAAACTTTTGTATCAATTAAACAAGTTATTCAAAACAAAATGTAAGAGGCCAATCGATCAATATTGATAAGTTTTTCCTCGTGATCGAGTATGATTGTCAGATACCCACAGGCTAGAAGACATCTGTGCATGTATTACATTTTTGTGTGCAAGCTGTTGAACTTCAGCAACCATACATTCTTGACAAATGAAAACAAGGGTTCCGATGGCAAGCAGATTAAACTTCCAAGACGATTTTCTTTTTCTTCCCAGTGTCATGTCAGGTCCCCCCAACGTTGAATATCACCTGAGAGTAGACATCTTTGTCCCCGGCAACCCGAAAAAGATCCCCAACGCTCCTTATACCAGTCCAATCACGTGTATTGCGGAGCCAGGAGATTTGCCTCCTGTTAACACCTCTTAGGCCTTCTATTTTGCCTTGGGTGATCAGGTGCAGTAATTTGTAGCCAAGACGATCGACAGGTAAAATCTGCCACAGCCTTTCGTTAGCCATTTTTATTAAGCGCTATTTTTGTGTCGCTAAATAACACTCAGAATTTACGATAAGCAACATGTAAGCTACAGAAAAAAACAAAAATTCAGATGTAAAATGGTCTAAGCTTAAAACCAAGAACCAGTCAACCAAAAAGAGGAATTGAATTCTTGCTCAGAGCGAATGCTTACCGTTAGACTACGGCCGCCTACCAATAAGAATTTTCTGTGTGCTTTATTTACAAAAGTAAAGCTAAATTAAAAGCTCCCAGATTGAGAGACTTCCAGCTCATTATTCCAAAGTTTATTTCTTTGGAAGATTAGTTAACGAAATGGAGACGTGTAATTAAGACAGCGATTCTCAATCTATCGAGTGCTATGTTTTTTTGTTTTTTTTTTAATGGCTATTTTCTAGAATTTGCGTGTTGCCAGCCAGTACGCAATGATAAGTGGATTTAATTAATTGAAAATACATAATACACTATAGAAACGCAATACCATTAAGCTCGTGCTAACATTTCGAATATAACCACGTTTATTTAATAAGAATGGTAATTTTATATCTTTCTGGTTGATTGAAAGATATTGTCACATGACAATAAACGCACCACGTTATAATACATATAACAAAAATCTAATACAATACAATATTAAAATTGTAACACTACAAACGAAGGGAGACATGTTTGTAATGAGTGTTCTTATGTTGGTTGGCATGGAGTAATTTGTCAAATGTAGATTACAAAAGCATGGATGTGCATCTCTCTCTCCGTGGTTGCAGTCCTAAGACTGGTTTGCAGCAATTTCAACTCTTCTCCTCCATTCCCCCCTGTCCTGTGCGGCTCTTTTTAAATCTGTATATGTTGAGCAGCGCACGTCCACCAACAGGTCCTCCAGGTACTCTCGGCGTGGGCGTCCCCTAGAGTTTGTCCCCTCGGTCATACCCTCCATTATGGCATGCAAGAGGCCCTCTTGTCGTATTATATGACCGATCCATCTTGCACGCCTTTCGGACAGGATCCTGAGCAGGTGCCTGTACATCTATTGGTGGGCATTCAAATAATATATACGAGTATATATAAAAAATTTGAACGTTTATTTTTGAGTTTCACATTGTGTAATATTTTTAAACGTGTTTATGCTTTTTAATTATTTTCCAGTCGCATCGTCCATTGTAGCGTGTTCCTCAAGCAGACATGTTTAGCATCATTATCAATGTTTCTCTGAAGCTCACAATAAAAAATAAATAGAACACTAATGGACCTGGTGCATCTCTCACCTGATCCATTGGTCCATCAAACAAGTCGAGGATCACCTGACTTCTACGTTTCCGATCCCCACGAACCTCGATGAATTCTTTGGGATAGGGTTCGATTACCATTTACCCACCCAATTTTATTAAAAAGGGTTTCAGTCTAGTTTTTACTCGTCTGTCCTGGATACGGATCTCCTACAATATTTTAGACATATCAACCGAGGGATACATATTTCACTCCCACCATATCCATACTCAGCATGCACCTCCTTCGATTTCTAAGATATTTAACATTTCATTTAACTAATTAACCTGTCCATTTTCATATATTCATCTTAGACATTCAATGTGTAGGGAATACCGTCGTCGTCGTAAATATTGTCAACATGCACGGTCAACGACCGATGAATCAACCTTTGAATATGTACAAAGATCACATACCAGAACGTCAATACTGTTTTCACGCAAATAATATTTACATCGCATTCCACGGTAGAAAGAGAGCGCATCGCGTGTCTCACCGTTTCGGCAATAAATACTCTACCCACTATATCATTGGCAACGTCTGCGACCACCTCGGAACGCACAGGAGTGAGATCAAGATATACCGCGGACGCATTCACGCGCCCCGTTCTGAAATTGTATATATACCTACTTATCGACAAATAAAGAGCACTTGTTATTATTCACTTGACCATTCATCGCTGTTTATTATTTATCGATTATTCACTCTCACTTTTTCGCATTCCTGAATCGACGTATTTTATTTTAAATACAAAACAAATCAAAATCATCACGACCTATCAATTAAGCATCCCGCTAAATTGATGACCCCGAACGAAAAGGAACACAGAATTCGACCAAAGCGAATACAGATATGTCAGCAACATCATCATCAGCACGTCCTACTAGGACACACGCTAAAAATGCATATAATAATGCGATTTGAAAAATATATTCATTTACTCAAATAAATCAGAAGGCTATAAAAAAGGTATCTATACATTTAAAAGAAAAACATATCGTACCTTTATATGGTATTACGTTTGCTGTCCTTAACCCTTGCCGATCTGTGATCGAACGCGAGTAACCAGGACTTATATTTTATTTTATTTCTCTAAATATACTGATTGCAGGGTCTTCATACTTTATGTATAATATTTCTCATCAAAACCTCTATGATTTGAATGATGTCATTACGAAATAAAAACATTTTTAAATATCCACAGAAATGAATATTTTATATTAGATCGACATTTTTTCGAAGTGTGCCAATAAAGTGCGCGTGACTCATTCTTTTTTGACAGTTCATATTTTACATCCGTTCCAGGGATTCGTCACCAGTTTTGTAATCCTGATTGTTTGTTATTTTAAATTTTTTTCTATTTTTCATGTGGTATGTTTTTTCTATTGTTATTTTTTAGCTGGTATGTTCTATTGTACCGTTACTCTTTTTATGAGTAATGTATATTTGTTACATTTTTATTTATTATTTCATTTTCAAAAAATATATAATTGAGATGGCGGGAATTATCGATAGCGATGATAGCGATTTGGAATTTGAGGTGACAGACAATATATCAGAATCAGAAGATTTTGTCGAGGTACAGGATGCAGTAGATTCTGATTTGGAGGCCAGTGAAGAAGACGAAGAAATATTATTTACATCAAAACGTGGATTCGAATGGAATTCATTACCACCTCCATCTTCAAGGCGTCGGGCATCAAATATTCTCACCGAAGATTCTGAACTTATAAATTCAAGTATAAATGTATGTTCTATAAAATATATGTTTTGTCTGTTTGTAAATGAAGAAAAGGTTTCTTCAGATAAATTAGAACCAATTAAGTGGATTTTAAAAATGTTTATGGATGCGTGCAAGAGCAATTATTCTCCATATTCAAATATAACTGTAGACGAACGTTTGGCAAGCTTTAGAGAGAATTGTCCATTTCGCGTGTACATGAAGTCTAAACCTGGTAAATATGGCATCAAAATTTGGGTTGCTGCTGACTCTGCGATGGCATATATAACAAATTTACAGGTTGATTCTGGTATGATAAATAATCGCAGAGAGATAAATCAATATCACCGAGTAGTTATGGAAATGATTCAACAGCACTAACAGGGGGATAACCATAGATTTTTTTACCTCCATCTAATTAGCCGATGATCTTTTGTTACAAAATTTAACTCTAACTGGCACGTTTCGAAAAAATAAAAGAGAAATCCCACTTGAATTTTTACCATCTAGAGAGAAAACAATCCATAGTAGTATGTTTGGTTTTGCTGAAAATAAAACACTTGTTTCGTATGTACCACAAAAAAATAAAGCAGTATTATTATCATCCACTCAATTCAATGATGCAGAAATTGATAATTCAGAAAAATACAAGCAACTAATTATAAATCATTATAATAATACAAAAATTTGAGTAGATACGGGATACCAAATGACTAAAGAGTACTCTTGCTCAAGGTCAATGAGAAGATGTCCTTTCTGTCTTTTTATGGAAATTATAGATATGGCTGCATTGAATGCATACCACTTATGGATAGATAAATATCCAGAAATAATAAATGCCGCCGAAAACATTTCATAAGAGAGTTAAGTTGGGAATTGGCAAAGCCCAATATCCTAAAAAGGAAAAATAGCAACATCAAATATCACAAGCAACAACAAGAAGCTTTCAATACTGTTTTAACATATTGTGGCGAGGCAATACCCGAAACATCAGTAAATAATATCTTGTTTGCACCCCGTGAGGTCCTCAAAAGAGGAAGTTGTGGGTTTCGTTAAAAAAATTCGAGAAAAGAACCAAGTTATTCTGCAATATTTGTCAAACACTTGTGTGTTTAGTACATAGAATAGAAATAAAAGTTATTTTCTCCACAGAATTAAACTTTGATTATATGTTTGTCCTATTTTCTGATTTTCTGTAGTGTTTAGGTTTTCCAAATGACATATTTAATTGATTTAAATTTTATGTTTTTATATTATTATTTTTGAATTTACATATTTATTTTATATTTTGTTAATATGTTATTTATTGTCTTAATTCGAATTATATTTTTATTGCTAAAAAATACACGCTTCATTTTATTGTATTATTTTGTGAAAAATAAAATTAAACGGTTGGAAACCCCCATTACTCATACGCAGATAGAGTGTGGATAATGATTTTTGTGTGCACATAATTGTCACTGTACAAACGAAATTCCTATTGAAATGTCGTCTCTCTGTTTCAGCTCTTATTTTATAATTTCTTGCACTTATTTTATATTATTCTACGTTTTGATACATAATAATATGATGTTTATAGCTAATTACAAAAAATAACCTAGCAGATTTTGCATTATTTTAACTTAAAACATACATTTTTTACTGTACTCTTCGAGTCCAACAACATAGCTGGCGGGATTTTTTCGCACAGTAAGGGAAGTGTTAAGCTTTATATCAACCCTCCTACAGTAGTGTTAGCGAAATGTTTGATGAACGTATTATGGAATTCATTCCTTTGAGACCTTAATGTGACATAGTATCACAACATTTTGGTCCCGTATTACTGAATCTAAAAATATTATTAGTAAAAAATATCTATGTTTCATACTGCTCTCTAAATAGCGCTATATAAATTCAGTATTATCGTCAACTTTACATCATAAGAATAGATATGACCAAAATCATAGGTATCCTTAATACCCTAGGCGGAAAAAGTGCCTGTGTCGTTCGAGGGGAGTAGCACAGTGCGGGGTTCGAACTGACGACCTTCCGCACAGAAGTCCAGCGCGTTACCGCGCGGCATTGCACCTCAGTATGATCGTTATTGTTTTTCAGTTTTCTGTTGGTTTTTTCTACTGTAAAAACAAATATTAAATGTCTTATTCCTTTTTTTACAGAATTTACACAACTTATCAAAAATTAATTAAGCGATAACGGTGAAAAATATTTCTGAGAACTTTCAGAAAATAAAGAAAGTTATAAATCACCCAAAATGAATGTATTTTTCTCATAATTGAAGTTTTATATAATAATACTGTAAAAGTGTCGGAGATACAAGTAGCTGCGAGAAAATGATTAAGTTTAATGCCAATTGAATATTTAACATGTTTAGGTTCAACAAGGCTAAGGATTTATTCCTGATTAAAAAAAATGTTTAATCTTAGTCTCAGAGTCGAGAACTATTTCCAGGAGGATCCCTCCCAGGCTAGTTTAAGTAATTAATCTTAGTCTCAGTGTCGAGAACTATTTCCAGGGGGATCCCTCCCAGGCTAGTTTAAGTAATTAATCTTAGTCTCAGTGTCGAGAACTATTTCCAGGGGGATCCCTCCCAGACTAGTTTAAGTCATTAATCTTAGTCTCAGTGTCGAGAACTATTTCCAGGGGAATCCCTCCCAGGCTAGTTTAAGTCATTAATCTTTTTTCATCTGGGTTTTTTAAAATTATTTTTTATTTAACCAGGCGAGTTTATTACCATGTGGCAATCTTTTCAACCAACCATAAATAAGTTTAATTGGGCCCTAAGTGAAAACCAGACTGATATCCCATTTTTAAAACATCTGGGTTTCAGAGACCGAACCCGCAACCTCCGGATCGACAGAGAAGCATCTTACCACCAGTCACGCTTTTCTTGTAGAGGCAAAAATTCTAAGAGTGAAGGAATGAGTAATATATAAATAAATGTATATTAAAACCTGCAACAGATTTTATATACAAATCGTCTTGAAAATTCGATATTCTTATCATCGGAACTTCTGGTCTTACCTCTCAAGACAGTATAAATACTGAAGTGAACAGCTTGCACACGACATATACTCATATGTACACAAACAGGCGTCATCTATCTATAGAATAGTTGACAATCATCGTCGATTCCGATAGATTGTCTATTAGACCATTTTTTTATTATTTTATTAAGTTAATATATTATAAAAACTAAATATGATTTTTAAATGTAAAATAATTGTAGTAAATGTTAAAATATGGTGCAAAATATAAGAAAAATGGATAATGTATATTCATTCAATCAATTGTATGGTGCCCCTTAACATTTCCAAATTGGTGATGATGCTGATATATTGAAGAGTATGGCCGCAAAACTTTGTCATCAACTCCATTAATCAACCTTTCGGTTAACCTTTCCTTCCCTGTGTTGGGTATCTTCTACACGTTGCTTCTAATAACCATCAATATCTCTATAAATATAATAAATACAAGGTTAAGATTTTAGGTATTCCTCCATAATATATTTACGCATTGATTTAAAAAATAATATTAATAATAATCAGAATTTATCGACTACATCGAGGTGTTTTGCATAGATCGAAAACGAATTCGCATTTAAACGCGGCGAGTGCCTCGTCTTGACGATAGGTGAATAGTATGCGGGAAGCGCGACACTATATTCGCATCTCACTCTTGCATACTAGACTGAATTGCGAGGAGCTGAATTTTCTCAACGTCGCAAGCAAAGGCGTATGCGCCGGGGTATGCGACTGACGTTCCGCGCCACTAGTTGCCTCTAGGCTTGCAAATAGGTTAGACGTACGCCCGTTCCATGAGCGTTTTTTAATGTTTTCAGATGGTTTTTTAATGTTTTAAGCAAATAAATCTCAATTATTATAATTTTTAACTTCAATTATAATTAATTAAGGGGATTATCTATGAATGTTCTTATTTTTCTGATTTAAAATCGCTTATTTTTTATTGCGTACTCACTACCCAACACCATAACACGCGTATTATTTTTATCACCGTAAGGGAAGGGTTAAGAACTACTTGAATATGTCCGGAACTCGCAGTTCATTATCGCACGTGTTTGAAACACTACCGCACGTGAAGAGGCATGAAAACTCGAATATGTCTATCGCGCGAGTATTGTCATCAGATTAACAAATTTTCCAGACTGCTACTTTTTTCGGGTATTCACATTTGCACTATACATTTGTTTTGTTAGACTTTATTTTTTCATTCGTTCCACATGCCCATACCATCTCAGCGTACTCTTCTTCATCTTACTCAACACATCAGTCTTAAATTCACATTTACACTTAATCACTCCATTCCGTATTCTGTCATACATTGGCACCCCGTGTGTTATTCTAAATGCACGCATTTCTACGATATTTATTCGGCTCTTGTCAGGTATTTTTCCCGTCCACGTTTCACTCCCATACAACAAAATTGACATCAAAATGCTATTATATGCAATCATCTTAGCATACGTATTTGGAAAAGTCCGCCTTGAGCATTTAAGTTTTAGTATCCCATTGACTTCGTTTCCTATCGCTATATGCCGTTCGACATACCTCTTAACTCTTCCATCATCTGATAAAATACTACCCAAATAGTAAAATTCCTCACCATGCTCTAAGCCGTCGTTATTCACCCATATATCGCTTTTACTTTTCTATCAAATATTTTTCAAGTTAATTAATAGCAAGTTAAAACAGTTTAGACGGCGTTTTATTTTATATGCCTAATTTATGGCAATGTTTTTCGGAAACATCGGACAGTACCCATATATTTAAAAATTGAGAAACACTGAATGAAGGGGTCCGGCCTGGTAGATAGACAAAAGTTCCCCTCTGTATTTGAAGGTTTTGTGTAAAACTTGAAATAAAATAACGCCATTCGGAGAATGAAGGAGTGTTTTATGAGCTTTTGCCTCAGTGGCAGAGTTGCTTGGAAGGAATTAGAGAGGTAAAAAATATGAATTTGTACATCCTTTAAAATAAGCACCACTTTAGTTTTCTTGTTTCTATTACACGATAGAAAAAGTTCGGTTTGTTAGCATTCGTGTGGTCTCGTGATTAAGCTTTTTTAACTTTTGGGATGAAGAAGCGAAAAGTAATTACTCGTACATTGTTTTTGTCGAAATATTTCACTTCGTATTATTTGGCTGAAAAATATTTAAAATATATTCTAAGTAAACTTTCTCTTTGATCCTAGCGGGATTCCAAATTTCTTCAATAACAATGTCTTTGGTCGTTGTGGAGGTCGATCATTGTCCGGTGTCGTTGCGGAGGGGAAAATAAAATCTACATATCGAAAATAAAATCCATCCGGTCGTGAGAGCCTCAGTACACTTATTTTCTGGATACGCCTCGTATTTTTTATATCTTTCAATAAGCTTATTTATTCCCACGAAAAAAAACGTTTCAGCTCTAAAAATAAGCCAAAATTGCACTTTTAACTTCTTCATCGTCCGAAAATTTCTTCCCTCGAAGTTCTTTTTTCATATTTGAAAACAAATAATAGTCGGACAAAGCTGGGCCCAGGCTATAGGGAGGGGGATTTAATGTTTGGAAGCCATAGTTGTAAAGAGCAGCTAATGCAGAATTGCTGTTGTGCAAGGGTGCATTGTCATGCAAAAGCAGCACCCTTTTTGTCCATTTTTCTCTCCTTCACAGTCTCTTTTAACTGCATTAGCAGATCAGAATAGTACTCCCCAGTTATTTTTAGGCCCATGTTGTAATCTGTCAGCCATATTTTTTTTAGCCGATTGTGACACTTTGAACTTCTTAAGGGGCTGTGTGCTCTTTATATGTCTCTGCAGACTCTTGCTTCAACTTAGGCTCTAATATCTCCAGTAACATTTCGGCTCAAAATATCATCTTTGGTGTTTATGCAGATGTCCAAAAACTGTCGTGAATATTTGACGCGTTGTTGTTTTTGAAGTGTCGTGAGCATTCTGGTAACCACCTTGCACCGATTTTTAACATTCCTTGATACTGATGGAGGCTATTTAAAATGGTTGTAAATGATACTACAACCATCTCTGCAAGCTGTCGTTTGTTTTGGCGGGCACCTTCCAGCACAAGCTTTTCTACTTTTTTGACGATGTTTAAAGAAGTGACCTCAACAGGCCGTCCAGGCTAGAGGTCGTCTTCAATAGATTATATCCCTTATTTAAAAGTACTATTTCATTTGTAAACCACTGTTTTTCTAGGGTAACGGTCCCTGTAAATCGCTAACATCTCTTCCAAAATTATTTGAGGTGCTGAACCTTATTTTGTGAGAAACTTAATGATGACGCAATACTCTTTTTTCTATACTTGGGATGTTATTGACGTTTGACATACTCTCCCGACGATATCTTAAACAATTCTGTCAAAATTAGACTAAAAATTGATGAATATACTAATGAGTCATATTTAATCGGAACATGCGCATGCGCACTACCGCCCCCTCCCTTAGCCCCCTGATTCCGCGAACTTATTGACCTTCCCTCATATAAGAACCCTTTACATTTAAATACACCAACATTCACACCTAACAATTATGTTGTATATTTTTAAATTTTATAATTCAACTTTTCATATAATAAATATAAGGTTCAGTATCAATTCCAGTGAAAGTCATTGAATCAAAAATGGTACGATGTTTTGGAAAGACTAAGTATTTTTTTAAATAATTGTTTTTTCAAAGATATGGATGAGGTTTTCTTATATTTTGTGTACACAGGAGGCTAAAGCGTCCCAAGTAAAGCGATTGATCAAGCCAAGTGCTGCCGTCAGGGCACATTACAAAATTAAATGCACGTTTCGTATTACATCCAAGAAATATTGGGCACGTTCTCCGTGTCTGATCAGGGCCAACACTATGATATTTAGACATGTCATTTCAGATTTTGTTTCAAATGTTTCTTTAAAGCGATTCAGAATACGGATATTGTTTAGAAATACAGTTTATATTGCAAAAAATTTTAATGCATTCATATTTAACCTTTCCTTCCCTGTGTTGGGTATCTTCTACACGTTGCTTCTAATAACCATCAATATATCTATAAATATAATAAATACAAGGTTAAGATTTTAGGTATTCCTCCATAATATATTTACGCATTGATTTAAAAAATAATATTAATAATAATCAGAATTTATCGACTACATCGTAAGTATTTCGTGAATATCGGAAACAAATTCGCATTTAAACGCTGTGAGTGCCTCGATCTTGGGTCTTGACGATAGGTGAAGAGTATGCGGGAAGCGCGACACTATATTCGCATCTCACTTTTGCATACGTCACTGAATAGCGAGGAGCTCAATTGTCTCAACCTCGCAAGTGTAAGCCACGCCCGAGTTAGCCACCAATCCTGCCGCGCCGCAGTAGCTGTTGAGCTGGCAACGAGACTAGATCTACGCCCATTCTGTGAGCGTTGCCAGCTGGTTTTTTAATGTTTTCAGCGAATAAATCTCAATTATTATAATTTTTAACTTCAATTATGATTAATTAAGGGGATTATCTATGAATGCTCTTATTTTTCCGATTTAAAATCGCTAATTTTTTATCGCGTACTCACTACCCAACACCGGAGCGCACGTTTCATTTTTATCACCGTAAGGGAAGGGTTAAGACAAGTGAATGAAACAGTCCATGTATTGGCAGGAAAAAAGAATCACTTCTTAAAATTAATATTGATGGGCAAAATCTAGGGCTGACGCGGAAAAGGTTGAAGGAGCTTGTATTGTCGCATTGACAGCGATATGAAGGGTAATCGCCAACGTCAGATGGGACCGGATACGGCATACGAAGAAGGTTACGAATGTCGAAATATTAGTCAAATATCAATCTCTGCCAACCAATCAAACAACAGTTATTAATTAAATTAAAAAAAAAACAAAAACACCACTTCTCGAGACAAGTAGAGAGGATATATTTCCAATCATTATATTTACGCACACATCTATATACTTGGTCACACATGCTAGTCTTTTTCTCAAACTTTCATGTCGTATTAAGCTTTTGTTCTATACAATACACTTGATGGACTTATTGCCATGTGAAAATCTCTTATAACTAACCAGAGTGAATATTTAATAATAAATAACTTTGTTATTCCACTACTTACATTAATCCCCGAAACACGTGTTTCTACCTCCTATCTCGAACCCGCAATCTCTAAGTTAGGAGACAAGCGTCTTATCATTTAGGTCATGGAGATTGATCTAAGTCAACACGAGATACATGTTAAATAATCAGTCTTCTGATTCTGGTTTATCGTTTTTTTTTAATAATCTCTGTACCTTCAAAAAAGACTCAAAGTAGTTTAAATCTGTTGTTTGGACTAACAAAACCTTCTTAATGTTCATCAAAAAAATATTTTGAAAAAAATATGAATGAAAATTTGCCCTTGAATATGTATGCTGTTAAAAATGAGAGAAAATAAAGATAGAAGATATATTTGAAGAAAATGGTCAGGCTTTGAAGCGATTGTTTCAGAATGACAGTACATATAGGTAAATTGGCGTTTATTTCAGGGTTGCTACAAAATGGTCAGGCTTTGAAGCGATTGTTTCAGAATGACAGTATAGGTAAATTGGCGTTTATTTCAGGGTTGCTACAAAATGGTCAGGCTTTGAAGCGATTGTTTCAGAATGACAGTATAGGTGAATTGGCGTTTATTTCAGGGTTGCTACAAAATGGTCAGGCTTTGAAGCGATTGTTTCAGAATGACAGTATAGGTAAATTTGCGTTTATTTCAGGGTTGCTACAAAATGGTCAGGCTTTGAAGCGATTGTTTCAAAATGACAGTATAGGTAAATTGGCGTTTATTTCAGGGTTGCTACAAAATGGTCAGGCTTTGAAGCGATTGTTTCAGAATGACAGTAAAGGTAAATTGGCGTTTATTTCAGGGTTGCTACAAAATGGTCAGGCTTTGAAGCGATTGTTTCAGAATGACAGTATAGGTAAATTGGCGTTTATTTCAGGGTTGCTACAAAATGGTCAGGCTTTGAAGCGATTGTTTCAGAATGACAGTATAGGTAAATTGGCGTTTATTTCAGGGTTGCTACAAAATGGTCAGGCTTTGAAGCGATTGTTTCAGAATGACAGTATAGGTAAATTGGCGTTTATTTCAGGGTTGCTACAAAATGGTCAGGCTTTGAAGCGATTGTTTCAGAATGACAGTATAGGTAAATTTGCGTTTATTTCAGGGTTGCTACAAAATGGTCAGGCTTTGAAGCGATTGTTTCAAAATGACAGTATAGGTAAATTGGCGTTTATTTCAGGGTTGCTACAAAATGGTCAGGCTTTGAAGCGATTGTTTCAGAATGACAGTATAGGTAAATTGGCGTTTATTTCAGGGTTGCTACAAAATGGTCAGGCTTTGAAGCGATTGTTTCAGAATGACAGTATAGGTAAATTTGCGTTTATTTCAGGGTTGCTACAAAATGGTCAGGCTTTGAAGCGATTGTTTCAAAATGACAGTATAGGTAAATTGGCGTTTATTTCAGGGTTGCTACAAAATGGTCAGGCTTTGAAGCGATTGTTTCAGAATGACAGTATAGGTAAATTTGCGTTTATTTCAGGGTTGCTACAAAATGGTCAGGCTTTGAAGCGATGGTTTCAGAATGACAGTATAGGTAAATTGGCGTTTATTTCAGGGCTGCTACATAATGGTCAGGCTTTGAAGCGATTGTTTCAGAATGACAGTATAGGTAAATTGGCGTTTATTTCAGGGTTGCTACAAAATGGTCAGGCTTTGAAGCGATTGTTTCAGAATGACAGTATAGGTAAATTGGCGTTTATTTCAGGGTTGCTACAAAATGGTCAGGCTTTGAAGCGATTGTTTCAAAATGACAGTATAGGTAAATTGGCGTTTATTTCAGGGTTGCTACAAAATGGTCAGGCTTTGAAGCGATTGTTTCAGAATGACAGTATAGGTAAATTGGCGTTTATTTCAGGGTTGCTACAAAATGACATCATTTTGTGTTGGCAGATATACACAATGTTACATTTAAGCTATTTTTATTAAGAAACATCTTGCCAATTATAGATATTATCTCTCAGGAGCCGACAATATTTTTATGTAAGTTCCTAACAATATAAAATACATAAAAATATATACCAGACACTTGAAAATAAACTATAAACGGGAACGTATGTAGACTATTTTATGTTGATGCTAAGGTAGCATTAGCAACAAATGATAATCAATTACAGGGTATGGTGAGGGACTTATGTATTAGGTTAAATGTGAAGAAAAACACTTGAGAATGAATGTTGCAAAATCAAAATTCTTGGTAATTGAAAAGGGTGGACAAAATCAAATGTGATATTTGAGCGAACTGTGAAAGATGAGAATGAGCTGAAGTATTCTGCTATATCAGACAACGGAAATATCAGACAACAGAAAGCTGGAAACCTGGAAAGTGATATAGAACGGCGAGTTGCAATACTCGTATAAATTTTCTTCATTTGAAATTTAATTACATTTCTCAATTTGAAACATCGCGAGTTGCAATATGAAACATTTCCAAAAGGGCACTAAAAATACATAGTCAAAAAAATCAGGATATTCTTAAATTATGGTTCACAACAGTGTATTAGTACCAATATTGATGTATGCAAGTGAAACTAGAAATTGGAAAATGAATTAAATGTGCCGAGCAAATGCGTGCACTGAGAAGAAAATGTGGTGTTTAGGTGTAGAAAAGGCGAAATATGTTTGTCGCTTTACGAAAGTCTTGTGTTACCTCCTATCTGCCTGCACAGACAGGAAAACGGTGAGATGGTACGAGATGTGAATGTTTGTATTAATATACAGTGATCTCTTCTAGCTAACCAGTAAAAAATAAAAAAAAACTATTCAATAATTTCTCTCCCGATCATTGAACTTCTAGTTCTCGGCTCGAGGGATTTAACTTGAATGTGAAACAACAAGTAATAATTTATGGTTAAATTTTCATCTCATATAAATAAATCTGGGATGACCCCCCACACAGAGACGGCTATCCAAGAAAAGGTTAAATTCTTGCAAATTAATATTCGCTGCCCGTTTGAGGTTTCCGATATGATAAATCACAATTGTTTGTTTTGTTTCGACGGTAAGTCCTACGCTTGGGTCCTGAACTTATGTATTTATTATTGTATAAGCAAATAAACGATACAAATTTTGCTCCAGTTGGATTTAATATTTTTTTTCGAAACAAATATGACCTAAGTTAGATATATTCTTATTTTAACTGGTTATAAAACTTTCCCATCTTATACAAACCAGCAACTTTCAATCATTACGAATCGAATAAAACATTCAATACTACAATATATAAAAAAAATCCTTTGAAATAGTAAGTGACTCAAGTTTCTACGATAAATACTTCCATTGCCTTATAAAATATTGTTTATTTAAGGTTCGGCTTTAACTTTGTAATCCCCACAACACGAGTTTCTACCTACCATCCCGATATTATTGTATATTATTTCCATTTTACGCATCTTGTTGTCGAAAAGAGGCATTTGAAAATATTATATCTATATTTTTTATTTGAAAATATTCTATACCACCAATCGCCTTTTGATTAACTAACATAACATAGAAGTGACTTACGAGTACAACTCTTGCAGGGCACCGCACCAGCTTTCAGAACGACGACTCTTTATCTCGGACGATCTTGTCATCTGGTACCATTTCTCCTCTTCTCCCAGTTTTACCTGCAATATCAGCTTGCACATTTTTCATGTTACGCCGTCTGTTTTTTTTTCAGGATCGAGTTCCACTTGTTTTTACATCATGCACAATTATGGCTAGGCCAGTTCCTATAAAACATTTTTAAATTGACAAGATAATACTCGAATTCTCAAAAGAGGCCAATGTTTGATATACATATGTACATATAATTATGATACCATACACTATTGACCTGTCGGGGTAGGTGGAAAAGTCAGTGTGCCAGATTTTCTTGACACATATCCATACACTTTCTCATGTAACTCCTACGATTTCTTTGACTTTTACGTTTCCTTCTTTCAAAATATCATTCACTTGATCCAACCATACTTTCATCGGTCTTCCTCTACCATGCCTTCCATTAAAATTTGCACTTTATATTACATTTATTTGTTTTGTTAGTTTTTCTTCATTCATTCGTTCTACATGCCCAAACAATCTCAGAGTGCATATTACTTAACACATCAGACTTTAGTTCACATTCATCCCTAATCCCTTCATCCCGTATTCTGTCATACATCGTCACCCCATGTATTATTTCATTACTTGCATTTTAACAGCATTTATACACTTCTTTCAGTCTGTTTCTACATTCACGTTACACTCCCATACATCAAATTGTGTACTTAAATAGTGTATTTTTTTTAATACTGTAGTCGCAATACTGTGGTCCACT
The DNA here is from genome assembly GCA_949825065.1 of Odontocerum albicorne. Classification (NCBI taxonomy): domain Eukaryota; kingdom Metazoa; phylum Arthropoda; class Insecta; order Trichoptera; family Odontoceridae; genus Odontocerum; species Odontocerum albicorne. The sequence goes on along the minus strand of OX463851.1, from coordinate 3,827,482 downwards.
CTTTTTAGTCTTTTGTCAATATTAATAAACTTTGTTATATATTTTTCGTGTTGATGATGATTTAGTTTTTAGTACCGTTTAGTGATAGTGAATGGCTCCAAAGTCATTTTTATCACTTTTCATATTACGAAACATTTTTTAACTTTCTTTTGAAAGATTTCAGATGTCACCCCGAGCACACCACAAGCAAACTATTCCACTGATAAATTCCAGTAACACAGAATACCCTGCCAGGAAACTTGGACATAATAGTCCTGTTCGGATCCTTGACCGAGTTCGACACTAATTTTTTTAGTCTCAAAACGAGCTCTCAAATTTTAGAAGAGCTTCATAAACACTGAGCTCAGCGATATAGCCAAATACAATATTTTTAAAGCCCATGAGACGTAAATTGTAAACAATTATTTCTTCACATAACGGTTTGACCCCACCATACGCCACCCTGTTACGTGGGGCAAAATTAGTTCACATCTAGCGTAATCTACGTATACACTGGAAATTCGATACTTTTTATTTATTTATTAAGAACGCGACGACACGTAGTGACGTAGAAGGAACTGTCCAAAGAGATGTTTACTCCGGCAGCGACACACTTGAGTGTCCAAAGGATATCAGTGACAATGAACTTAATGTCCGACGTCATGGGAGAAAAAAAAACTTACAGCGACGAAAGTTACTTAAGCGGATTAAAATCTTGAGTTCCAATAGTCCAGGAACCAATGGAGTTTATCCATAAATTGTGTCATATGAGTGTGCTTATAAGCTTAAAATAAGAGTTAAATGTTTTCTGTCGCCAATTGCATTTGACCCCAGTAGACCAACGTAAACAGGATCACAATAATCGAGACATCTTAATAAATCGAAAATCATTTCAGAAATGGGTATATTATGTTACTTTTTCAGATTAAAATTACAGAAAAAAACATTTTCACGCCAAGCAAGGCATAATATTTTTATGATCATTTTAAGCAGTATTTTACGGGTACGATGTCACCAATCTCTCGCATAAACTTGAAAGGATGCATTCGTTCTCCTTGAATGCAGGCCGTAATACGCGCTACAGTCTATCAATTTTATATGCTTAATTCTATCACTTGTGGAAGTACGAGTAAACTACAAAGATATCAAATATATTTTTATTTGCATGCATTTAAAAAAATGTGTGAATCATAACATTATACGAGTATGTTAATAGCTCTCTTATAATATTTAGACATTATGAATTTAAGTGTTATTTTGACAGAGAAATATTGATCCAGGCCTGTCAAATATCATTAAGTTTAATTATTTTTAATTTATTTTTTAATATAAATAAACACTCAATTATATATTGGTATTATAATAACCGATGGCAAAGACCAGACACGACGGTGCCATGGTCTTTTATAAACTCGTAGACTTGGTTTGCTTTAACTTGGTTTGCGTTTGGTAAAAAGTATTTTTTCACAAATCAATTTTTCCTAAATACTTAACACTCATTATGTCTCACGTATACGTTTATCTTATAGCCAATAATTACACTAGAAAAAAACAACTCTTCAGTTACAAAACGATGATATATTCATCAATTGTACTCCTTGATGTTATTTTACTAAAATACGATATTGTACATATTTTACTCTAAGTTTGGTAAAATTATCGCGCATATTCTTCTTGAGTTTTGTTTATGCCGCAAATAAAATTTTTGATTCTGTTTCAATTTTATTTAAAAAGTACGAGTAATGGTGCTTTATAACAAAACAAAACAGATGTACTCGTATCTTGAACGTCGATTTGCCAAATTTTATTTAAAAAGTACGAGTAATGGTGTTTTATAACAAAACAAAACCGATGTACTCGTATCTTGAACGTCGATTTGCCAAATTTTATTCAAAAAGTACGAGTAATGGTGTTTTATTACAAAACAAAACAGATGTACTCGTATCTTGAACGTCGATTTGCCAAATTTTATTTAAAAAGTACGAGTAATGGTGTTTTATAACAAAACAAAACAGATGTACTCGTATCTTGAACGTCGATTTGCCAAATTTCATAATTATTAAGTTCTAATAACTGAAATGGATTTTTAAATTTTTTTATATAGAAATATTTTTGTCATAATTTAATAGAAATTTATGTTACTCATAAGTACGAATGCCAGTCCACTCCACTAATGGAAATTGGGAACTTCTACCCAAAACTAACCGGTAGACCCGCTATAAACCATTTACACCGGAGATCCTCTTTAGAATCGGTGCAAGTTTTTGACGAATGGAACAAATTATTTTTTATTAACTCGTATATTTCCCGCAGTAAATATTTATTGGTTCAAAAATTGTATGCAAAGATTTTGACCGCTTACCTCTTAAGTTTTTAATCTTTTTTAAGACATTGATTCATTAATATTCTGACAAAAATATTATCTTTTCAGGTAAGGTGTCATGTAGGTGTACTGAGAAAATGAAGCATTGAAAGGTAAAATGTTAAAAAATTTAAGTAATCAACAACTCTCATTTTGAAAAATACTTAAACTGATCAATGATCTATTATATCTTTACTGGTACTTATATAACACTTTCGTTGTATACCTGGTTGGCTTATAGCTATTTAGAAATCTCTTCCATCCAACCAGAAATATTAGAAATAAGATTAGAATATTAAGCGAAAAATGATCAGGAATCCTTTTTTAAATATCTGAGTTTTAAACGAGAATCGAATCCGCAAGGCCCGGGGTGGAAGACAAGCGTCTTATCAACTAGGTCAATGAGCTCGTTTACCAGATAATTATTATCTGCCCTCCTTTCACAATTTTATTAAATCTCTCTACATTAAGTTGAGCCATTACAATAGCTTTTTAATTTACATCCAATTTCCAGTCTACAATTTTCAGTCGAAAAGTATCAAATACATAGTATATATATATTGATAAATATCGTATGATTGGTTGAAAAAATATTCTGGCGTACTTCAAAAACGTGTCAAATATAAATGTTTACCTCATAAGAAAGGAGTTTGAAATATGCATGAAACAATATGTTAGGGCCTTCATAAACACAGCAGTATTTAAGACCTCCCTACATCCTGGAACTGTAAACGATAAACTGAATATCTTTCTAAGCCCCCTTGAAAATGTAGCGGGGAAACCAAACCTTTCAAACACTCATTTTTCAACGTGTATTCTTATTTCCTTCTCCTTAAGTCGCTGTCTCCGTTTTGAATCAGGGTTACTTAACCACCATTCAAGGAACTCCTAAAGAGTTTGATAGAAGGTATACAATATAAGCGTTTTTTTAGTTACTCAGTATTAAAAACTAATTATGAAATGTAAATAGAAGAATAATAAAAAATAGTGATTGTCAAGAAATACTGAAATAAGATTTTTAAATTCACAACACATAAGAACCTGCATTTTGTTTAGAAAAATAACCTTCATTACAAAGACAACTATTCTAACTGAAAGAATTTAAAAGGAACGCCTTCATATTTTTTTAATTTCATTAACAGTCACTGCCGACCTCAAAATAATATTCTACAATTTATTTTTGCGACCAACCAAAGAAATTGAAGTTGTCGATGGGAAATTTTTATGGAATATAAAATAATGTCTGGAGAGCGTTTCTGTGATGTATCAAAAATATATTTTTATTTAAAATAAATCCTTATTGTCGCCCCTTCACATGCTGGGTAGTATTGCTAACACGTGCGACGATGAACCTTGAGTTTCGTACTAAGCCCAAAGGGGTTAAAGATAATGTTGACTTGCGACTATGCTATGCTTTTCAGAATGTCCAAATGATGTTACCTGTTTGGAGATATAAATACGAATTAAAGATTAAATCTTTATTTTGGGCCTTCATTCTTAAGACATATTTTTCGGATCTGGATAAATACACATATGTACACCTTTTGTGGTACTGCGATGATAATAGAGTCAATAATTATCTAAAAGATCTCCATTCAGTCTTAAATTGGTACATCTTGACACCGATAAACTACCCCGATCTTGTGAGGTCAAAGAACAGTTTTGCAGCATTAAACGTTTTCTGCTAAAGTACTGGCAACTTTCTAGGCTGTTTGAACTTTAGGCCTCAAACTGATGTATGTGTATTTACTGAGTTGCTTGATTCTCGATTGTTTTTAATAGACGATATAATAACTCCATATCGAGAGATATCATAATTCAAAAGTTAGCACAACTGATATTCGCAAATCTCTGCAACCACAAAGCTGAATGACTTAAAACAAACCTACAGTCATTGTTGAAGTAATCAAAGGGTCTGAGTAGTATTGTTCCTGACTATTTCCTAAACAAAAAGTATAATCTCTTGGAGCTTTGTGTCAAGGCTAATTATGGCATAGCTAAGAGAGTAATTTTATGTGATTGTATCGAGTAATAAGGTTTATTATTGTAAGAATAAACACTCAGGCTAGTTAGAAGTCAATAGTATACAGGACATACAAGTATTTTGCATAGTACTTATAAACAGTATTGTGTTAATGTAGTGACTACATAAAAAAAACGTATTATAATAATAAAACTACGAGTATGAAAGTTTTATTGAAACTGGGTAGATTTCCACTTCCAGGCTGGAATATAAAATAAATTCGCGGAATAAAATTTTGTTCCAAAGATCGTAAATGATTTAACTTTGATATTAAATTGAGAAATTTTACCTTCACGAAAGGAAATATACGTTTACATTTACAATTTTTAGTAGCAAAGATATGTAAAGTAGACGAGAGAATGTTGTATGTGGCAGGAATGAGAAGAATGATTTGCTGAATTCGGAATATTTCATTTTTATTAAATTTTGTAAATGTATCCCAAATCTTCTTTTTTCTTAATTGAATTAGAATGAAAAAATACGTTAAAACAATTCACATAAATGAACATGATTAAGTTTTCATCTAAATAAAACGCATTTTACTATATCTTTAGAGTAGCATGTCCGCGGTCTCAAATTAACAAATGATTTTTTTTTAAATAACACTATTTATTTATTAACAAACAAACCACATTGAAATGTCCTATACATATCACAATTGCAACCATAAAACAGAATATAACGTAAAAATATCTTCCAAAAAAACAAATGAACAATTCAAGGTGCATAAATATATATTTCAAAGTATGGTGCATTCAAATATAATATAATTGATTAGTATAACACGGAAAGTAAGAAAATAAATAATCAAATACAAGATTTGAGTAGGATTTTTTCTTCAAATGCCATTGAAAACATAATTCTACAGGAAATAGCCGGAAAAATGCTTTAGATGAAATTTAACAACCAGTCTCTCAGGCAAAACCTAAGATCGAGCAAAGGCCGAAGAAGAACTTTACTGAATTCAACAGCGTCTATATTAAATATATCCACTAAACCAGACATGGAGTAAGCCGAATTGTGGGTCAATTACAATGACAATGACAACGTGTAACTATCGTTAACTAATTGGTTTCGGCACAATTGAATTGTAAAAGGTTCCATATGTTTTTAGCAAGAGAGTGTGGATTCCAATTTGAGTATATATTATATATCAGATCTGTTAACCATATTGTGATAAACCAGTATTATTTTAAAAAAATATTGAGATGGTATAAGATTTTATCAAGTACGACAAGCTAATATATATACGAGTATATATAAAGATTCTTGAGGTCGAGCTTTCAAAAGCAGAAAATAAACTTTCAACTACAATGTACGAGTAAAGCAGTAATCCATTCACTGAAATGCAGTTACTTTCAGTATCTGTACCTGTATATAAGCTAACTGAGATACTCAAGTTTCAAGTTTAGTTTTAAAGATGAGAGTGTAAGAAATCTCGGTAAGAGTGTGTTTGAGTTTAAAGATGAGAGTTTAAGAAATCTCGGTTAGAGTGTGTTTGAGTTTTCACTGTCCTTTTTCTGGCGAGTGAAGTAAAGAGAAAAGTTTCAAGATGAAATTTCATCCCTCACACCTTGTGACAAGGGTACATCCCTTAAAACCCTTTTCATACCTAAATAATTGAAAACAGGTTGTGACTGAAATAGGGTCATGATTCCCGACCTTTGATTTTGTGAGTCTTATAATTTATGTAAATTGAATAATAAATCGACCATTCATTCAAATCTGTATTTAATATGTCATATTAATTTTTTTGTGAAAAATGTTATAAAAATAGTGACAATTTTTATTATTTTTAATGTTTTTTTTTAAATTATTGATTAAGGTAATATATAACACAAACATTTGCCAAAGTCTCTACATTTATTCAAATTTATTTCTTAAGAACTAATTTTATTTAGATACTAGCTGTACCCACCCGGCCACGCGTTGCTGTGGCTCAGTCTGGTTAAATGGAAAGAAAGAAAAGAGAAAGCACACGTTTCTAATATGTTTAATTTCACAATGCTTGTGGGTATACAATATTTTTGACGTCTTTCAGGCACTCTCAGCCTGTCGCGTTCATTCTGTTGAGAACGAAGCAGATCTGAAGCTTCAGAACGCGATCGCCGTGCTCGCAACCGTGCATCCTCAAGTCTGGCTGCACGTCGCTCTGCTGTTTCCTCGGCACGTATTTGAGCCATTCTTTGTCTGTTTCGCTCGTTTGCTGATGCCCGTTCTTCCTCAGTTTGATTTGAAATTACTCGTCGCACTGCTCCACTCCGCGAGTACGACGACCTAAGTTTGATTTTCTGCGAGGCATTATTTTGATGAACTAAAGCAAATCGATTGCACTGAAAAATAAGAAAGAAAGTTATAACAAAAACAAAGAAAATTGTGAAATATTAAAAAAAGAAAAAACACGAACTAAAAAACAAAAAAAAATAACGTGTCGCCACAAAGAAGAGTATTTCAGGCAAGCATTTATTTCGTCCACCGGTGTCGATCGAGGAATTACATATAATGTTTGTCTGAAATCTCCTGCAAGCAATATTAATGCGTTCCCAAATGGTTTCCACGCAAATCTTGCAATGATCGATCAAGAGCCTCGAGCGATTTTTTGTGTGCCATTGTGCAATCATCCCAAACAATAAATTTGCATTTCTGCAATACTTTTCCCATACCGGATGTTTTGGAAATGTTGCACGTGGGAGTTTCAATGAATCGCATGTTCAATAGCAATTTCAAAGCGGAATGAACAGTTCTTCCACCTGGTAGCAATGTCGCAGCTATTTCGGATGACGAAAGAGCTAAGGCTATGTCATTTTGGGATCAAATTGCTGCCAGAATCAATCTAATTAGGAACGTTTTACCAGTTCCTCCTGGCGCATCTAAGAAGATTTCTCCAACCCCGTTATTGACAGTTTGCATTATTTGATCGTAAATGCCTTTTTGCTCAAGCGTTAGCTTAGAAATATTTGATTGCACATACGACAAAAGATCACCCGTGTTGTAATTTTGTTCACGACGCAATTCTACGTCGAACGAAACAGCAGCAGATCAATTCGGTGATGGCATTCCCAATTGATTGACAACTTTGTTCGCGATTTCTTAGCACAAATCTTCAATCATTATCAACGCTGCGTTGTAGATTTTTGCTGAAAAAACCATGTTCATATTTGAATTTTCCTCGCGTATTTGACGTAAAATATCTTCAGCTATGTGCGATTTATATTTCTCCCATAACTTTGTTGGACATGAAAGAGAGCAGGCGGTCAATATGATTGCAAACAATTCTCGAATTTGATTTAAAAAACGAAATGAAAGAATCGGAAACATTGAAAATGCTAAGTGGCATAACCTGTATATGAGCAATGTTTAGTATTGCGTGATCAATCGACACAGATCAATCTCGTTCTTCCTCAGTTTGATTTGCAATTACTCGTCGCACTGCTTCCGCTCCGCGAGTACGACGACCTAAGTTTGATCTTCTGCGAGGTATTATTTTGATGAACTAAACCAGATCGATTGCACTGAAAAAGAAGAAAGAAAGTTAAAACAAAAACATATAAAATTGCGAAACATTAAAAAAAGAAACTACACGAATTAAAAAACAAAGAAACAACAAAAAAAATATTTTTAACGAAATATTTCACTTCAAACGCAGATCAATCGACACATGTCAATTTTCACGCATTTTACGATATCATTTGAATTCAAATGAAAATCAATCGACACAGCTCAATTTCATCGCTAATTACACTGAAAAATAAAAATAAAAAAAAACGAAATGAAAGACAAAAGAAAAAAATAAAATCAAGAAATGAACGCTATTGTAAACGTCACAGACACAGATTCACAAAACATGGCACTAATTTAGTATAGCGTGTGTTGCTTTTACGTCCAACAGATGACGCTGTTTTTCAACACGTGCGTATTTGAATATTTAATATTTATTATTTAATTATTTAATATTTCATATTCGAAATCAAAATTAAAATAAATCGAAATCTATATTGCGTGTGTTGCCGTTACGTTCAATAGAGGGTGCTCCTTTTATATCGTCTGTTTTATATACTTTTTTTATATACAACTGTATATAAAAAAGTATATACAGTATATAAACATGCGCGTATTCGAATGCAACCTTTTGTCAAAATTTCAAAGCAATCGGTGAAGAACTTTCGGAGATTTAAGATTTTTAACATACGAACATTTACATTTTTATTTATATAGATAGATGACTATGAACTAATTGAATCTTAATTTCATGTTTCTTTTAAATAGTATTTTTAAAGAAAAATATTTCAATTATAACTTTCAAAGATTTAGTCTATGAAGAAATAATATTGGTAAAAAAATAAGAAATTGACTTTTATCTTATTTTTTTCAAATTTATATGTATATTATTGTATTGTTATACATTTTTATTGTAAACATACAATACAATTTAGTAACGAACCACAAATATTTAAAAATGCCTTAATATTCGAAAAAGTCTTTCGGGATATTTCTAACTGAGATGGGTAGTTACCATTCTTTGAATTTCGATATTAAAAAAAAAACTAGTTATAATTCTTATCTTCTTCCTTGCATTTTTGTAAACATAATTGTAGAATACTGTAATATTATACCTTAGTTGGAGCGCCCTTGAGGAGAATTTACTGAGTAAACACCGCTATATAAATTGACCTTTTTTATTGTTATTTATATACGAGTATGTTCATGTTATTTTATTGGTTTGTATCCCGAACTTTCCAACATATTCTAAAGACTATTGATGAAATGACAAAGTTCGGAAAAAGAGACGAAGTGTAAAGATTTTTTTAAGATTTCTTTACATTTTTATTTCTATCGTGTCACAGTGATTTATGGCGACAGATAAAAAATAAATCCTTGTCTAACGGATTGAAAATTTACAATAATGCATTCTTTTTCGCTGTTTGTGTTTCTCAAGCAAATTTATTACCAAGCTCATAAATAACTGAACGTTATCCGCGAGAGAGAAGACTAGGAATATAATGTGGAGAAAAGGAGTGTTCAGTAGGTAAGGATCTTCCCCCGATTTCGGGGATTTTATTTAATAATAAAAATATACTTTCGCCCACAAAGTGTGGCTTTCTGCCAAGTGATTGTGAAAGCCTTTACTGGGGGTCGTTCACCTTCAAACTCATTAAGACCCAAACTTTATATTATTATTATTTGACTGATTTCAACCACTAACATTTTTACAAAATATTGTAAAAGTGCGAGTGAACACAGAAATATTGGGGTTTTCGGGAAATCATTTCTTAGTTTTGGTCAAATTCAAAAGCACAATTGCACCAAAAATGTATCAAAACACCAACATGATTCACACATTCCGCAGTCAAAAATAAGCGCATACGTACTACCGCCCACAACAGGTCAGGACCCAGAAAGCTCACGGCAACATGCCATACAAAAATAAGCGCATACGTACTACCGCCCACAACAGGTCAGGACCCAGAAAGCTCACGGCAACATGCCATACAAAAATAAGCGCATACGTACTACCGCCCACAACAGGTCAGGACCCAGAAAGCTCACGGCAACATGCCATACAAAAATAAGCGCATACGTACTACCGACCACAACAGGTCAGGACCCAGAAAGCTCACGGCAACATGCCATACAAAAATAAGCGCATACGTACTACCGCCCACAACAGGTCAAGACCCAGAAAGCTCACGGCAACATGCCATACAAAAATAAGCGCATACGTACTACCGCCCACAACAGGTCAGGACCCAGAAAGCTCACGGCAACATGCCATACAAAAAAAAAATACAAAATAAATTTCACTCATTTCAATTGACTCGTTTATATGCCTCAACACACACTATTCTTTTATCGTCAATTTGTTAAGAATGTAAAATTATATATTATTATAAAAAAAATACTTGGCGCAATAAAGATCATCTCAGTTTTTTTGGCGAAAATTAGTTACTGCTATTTTCGCTTTTCCTCTAACTGCCAAATTATACTTTCGGTTGATACAGTACAACCTAGCTGATTTATTGCCGTATGGAAATCTTGTCTTATCAAATTGTACTTTCGGTTGATACAGTACAACCTAGCTGATTTATTGCCGTATGGAAATCTTGTCTTATCAAATTGTAATTTCGGTTGATACAGTACAACCTAGCTGATTTATTGCCGTATGGAAATCTTGTCTTATCAAATTGTACTTTCGGTTGATACGGTACAACCTAGCTGATTTGTTGCCGTATGGAAATCTTCTCTTATCAAATTGTAATTTCGGTTGATACAGTACAACCTAGCTGATTTATTGCCGTATGGAAATCTTGTCTTATCAAATTGTACTTTCGGTTGATACAGTACAACCTAGCTGATTTATTGCCGTATGGAAATCTTGTCTTATCAAATTGTACTTTCGGTTGATACAGTACAACCTAGCTGATTTATTGCCGTATGGAAATCTTGTCTTATCAAATTGTACTTTCGGTTGATACAGTACAACCTAGCTGATTTATTGCCGTATGGAAATCTTGTCTTATCAAATTGTACTTTCGGTTGATACAGTACAACCTAGCTGATTTATTGCCGTATGGAAATCTTGTCTTATCAAATTGTACTTTCGGTTGATACAGTACAACCTAGCTGATTTATTGCCGTATGGAAATCTTGTCTTATCAAATTGAAAAGTGTTAATAAGGCCTTAAGTAACAGCTGGACTGAAAACCTTTATAAAAAAATGGAGTTCCAATAAGAATAAGAAGCTCACAAATCTCGGGTCAGAAGACAAGTACGAGTAAGTATTCGTATCTTTCCAACAACGACATGAAAAATAACATTTGATTATAACAAACATATCATTGCGTAAATTAGACAATATCAGCTTTTGCGGAAAATGATTAATGTCTATTTAGCACTCGCACCAACTTTTAGTCGGTTGAGGCTTTTCCAGGTTCAATAATCAAGATTTTAGGCATGCGGAAGACTCCTTGAAACCGCAGTGTGAATGGATCCAGTCCGCGTAAAAAAAATAAACTTATTTTTTAAACCCATTACCCGTGTTTCATATACAGGTCGCTATGTGTCAAAAGTCTTTTTAATGTGCTTAGACAATAAAAAAAAAAGAGTCGAATAAGGAAAAAAAGAGTAAAATGACATGATTAAGGGAAAAAGGGTCAAATGACATGATTAAGGAAAAAAATCGGCTAAAATGCCTAAAGGTGCATTATAATTCAATGTTAAAGAAAAGTCCTCATTTACGTGTATGCCTTTATTAACTACTAGACAATATTAAAACATTAATTAATTATCAAGATTTAATATTGTTTACTATCATTATGTACGGTCTTTTATCAACCATGAAAAAAGTTTGAAGCGTAATACTCAAATTTGATTTTTAAAGTGCGCATGAATATAAATACAATTTGTCACAAAAAGTATAAACATTTACATGAATCATATACAAAAAAGTGTCAAAACCAGTAGGCACTTTCATACCACGAAAAACCCCAAATACACCAAAAAAAAATCACATCGACACTTTAAGATATTTGTAGATAACATGTTAAGTTTTAGAAAATCAAAGTAAACGAAAAGAAAGAGAGAGAAAAATCAACGAGAGTCACGCCGTGGCGTCAGATTTATGGTGCAGACAAACAAAACGCTTTCTTTGAGAACTTTTAAAGGCATTAAGACTACCACCAATACGAGTATGTCCGAGACTGGAGACTGTAGCATAGTCATCACCCAATCTAACAAATGTAATTTGGGTATGGGAGAATTTGAGTGATAGTTCTACAACTCTCGCACCGGAATGTATCCTGCAGTCTCGTATTTCTAGAAGAATTCGGAAATCAATTAATTATATTTAAGTACGAGTGGGAGTCGTGATGGAAATGGCCGAGAAATGTATCGTTAGACCAACTGAAGGAATTGAAAGGTAAAGAGTAAGAGGAACTGTATAAGATGTATGGATATGGTGGAAACAAAAAAAAAGTATGCCGTGATCGAAAAGTTTGGCGACTGTTATCTATGCTTATCTCAACAAGGAAATGATGTAATGGTTTGTATGTAGGTCTCGTTTTTGTTTTCAACAAATTCCTCAGTTTTTTTTCTAGAATTGAGTACTTAAATAAGCACATGTTTGCATTGTTACCTTGAGAAATAAGTAATCGATTAGGTGTGAACTTTTTAAGAAACAGCACAATGAATTTAATAACTCTTTAAAATAACGTTTTACACTCCAAGGGCGTTTATATAATAGTATTGTATATTGACAGCTCTCACCACTGTTCAACACTTCCAGTCACTATCAACTTCTCCAAACTGTCTTCATCTCTTTTAGTGACATATCCGAAGTATGACAGTATTACATATCTTCCTACATATCATTGACAGCATTTCTTTGACCTGTAGATTCTGGAGGATAGACACATTGTCGTGTCTTACAGTTCATGAGATGCGAAGTACTAGGCGCTAACACCACGTTTCGAAAACATTTAGCATATCTATTTCCTTTTTAATCAGCGTTCATACTTCCACTCCATAGAGTGCTAATGATAAAACCATAGTTCTCACCAAATTAATTTTGATGTTTGATGAGAATAGTTCGATTTTTCTATATCTTTATAAATTTGACTATTGCATATTTACCATATCAATTTGTCTCCGAATCTTGGTTTCACAACCTGAAGTTTATAATAATAAGCATGATATCATCTGATTAAAACTGTGAAACTATTGTAAAATCTATTCCAGGATCGTCAGGGATCAAACCGAGGAAGCCTAAATGCAAAGCAGGTATTCAAATAATGATCACGGCATATTGGCCCGAATCGCAAAAACAAATAAAACAATCAAATTCGGAACAGTAGTCACAAGTTTAATGACTCTAAAATAGTTAAACCACTAGTTAAATCGATTGTTAACCAGAAACTATTATTTGCTTTGGATTGTACAATATAATACATTATTTAGAATTAAAACATTTAATTACCATAACTAGTTCCTCAGTTAGTTCTGAATTGCTAATTGAGCAGAATTGAACTCATGATATTAAGTGTTAAATTTATCCCCATAATGAGGGAATCGCGCAGTTTCCGCTTGAAAAACGTATTAGCAGAGAATTCCACCAATTCTCAACGTCATTTTGATGCATTCAATTAAGGATTATTTGACGGATACACTATAATATTAATTCTAATTCACTTACTGTTTATTCATTTGACGTGATAAATATATATAACACGATGCACACGATGCACATGATGAATTAACAACACAAACAAACAAAACCAGCTATTCAAAGCGAACACTATCAGTTTGTTGACTATCATTTGTTGTGACCGCAATAAATTAGGTTTTCGTTTATTATCTTGAAGAGGGCATAACCTGAAAAAAAATGTTGATAATTTTTACTTATTGTTGATTATAATGTATTACTTTATTTGATACCTAATTACGAGTTTGTACGACGTGAGTTAACTTTGGCATATTGAATTAAGTTAAAGAAATTGCCAGTTCATCACACGATCTCCCGATACGATAACTTATCCCTTGTGATCAAGTTAAAGAAATTGCCAGTTCATCACATGATCTCCCGATACGATAATTTATCCCTCGTGATCAAGTTAAAGAAATTGCCAGTTCATCACATGATCTCCCGATACGATAACTTATCCCTCGTGATTAAGTTAAAGAAATTGCCAGTTCATCACACGATCTCCCGATACGATAACTTATCCCTCGTGATCAAGTTAAAGAAATTGCCAGTTCATCACATGATCTCCCGATACGATAACTTATCCCTCGTGATCAAGTTAAAGAAATTGCCAGTTCATCACATGATCTCCCGATACGATAACTTATCCCTCGTGATCAAGTTAAAGAAATTGCCAGTTCATCACACGATCTCCCGATACGATAACTTATCCCTCGTGATCAAGTTAAAGAAATTGCCAGTTCATCACATGATCTCCCGATACGATAACTTATCCCTCGTGATCAATTTAAAGAAATTGCCAGTTCATCACATGATCTCCCGATACGATAACTTATCCCTCGTGATCAAGTATGATAGTCAACCATCTTGTGGAAGGAGGACGCCTGTTTATGTAGTGGCTTATTTTGTACATACTATTGCACTTCACCAAACACACATGCTTGATAAAGATATTAAACTTCTAAGGTAATTAATTCTATAACGCGCCATTTTTTAGTGTTGTTTACTCGTGCTATAAGAATTTATGATAATCATCAACATATAAGATATAGAAAATCATAAATTCGGATATAAAATAGTATACGAATAGAACCACTCCACTCCGGAAGTGAATCCACTAGTAATCTCCGCCAACCTGGAGAGCTCACTTTATTTGCGTGTGTGCTTAGCGTGAGACCATGGCTGCCGATATTTAAAAAAGCAGGAACGGTGAGAAAATCGTATTTTTTTACAATATATTTCTTTATTCAATAAATAGTCACAATTGTGAAAATCAAAGAAATGTGGTGGATGTTTTGAAGAAAAAAGGAAAGATATATGCTGGATGTTGGCGTAAAATGCTTCGTATCTCATGGACTGGAATACGCACCACTGCGTTCACCTTCTAGAAACTACAGGTCAAAAAATGCTGTCTACAACAAACAGCAAGAAAATACTGTTTTCCTTCGGACATGTAGCTAGAAGAGATGAAGACAGTTTGGAGGAACATATAGTGAGTGACTGGAAGTGTCGAGGCGCGGTTATTGAGAAAGTGTGAGACATAGTCCAGGTGAAAGACCACAGAGATTTTTAGTTCCACATTAATTCACTTGGTTCAGCCATACTTTCCTTGGTGTTCCTCTCACACGCCTTTCATACACATTGACATTGTATATTTGTTACATCCCACGTGCCCAAACCATCTCAGAGTGCTCTTCTTCGTCTTACTCAACATATCGGCCTTAATTTCATATCCCTATTCACTTTAATCTTTTTTTTTTTTTTTCTCGTTCTTGCTGACAGTTAACCTGAGGTGGTATATGTGGGTTTACTTTTTATTTTGTTTTCTGCCATACGTTTTTGTTTTTTTTTTCTTTTTTATTATATTTATTATTTAATCTAGATATGCGGGGGTGTGGGATGGAAGCCCCCTGATGCCCTTGCGGTCGGGCTCGCCCTACATTGGTGGGGTGTATCTCGGCCGTGGGAATGTTTGTGGGATGAGCCCGGACCTTTTGGTGTACTCTCTCTTGAATGTATTTTTTTTTTTTGTCATCTACTATATTTATTTTCTGTGTTTATTTTTTTGTATATATTCCTGTTTCTACGTGTCTAAGGGTGTGGGCTGAAAAACATCTGGTGTCCCCGTGGCTGGGTTCGCCCTATATTGGTGGGGTGTATTTTGGCCGAGGGGATGCTATTAGATGAGCCCAGACCGTTTGATAGCTTATGTATTGTCTGCAATTTATGTGTTTTAGAAGTGTTATTCAGGTGTGATCTTGTACATACTATGTTGCTGTCAATAAACCTAATATTTATTTTATTTATTTATTTGATTGTCACCTCAAGTGTACGCATTATTACAGCATTTACTAGGCTCTTTTAGAATCGTTCCACATCGTTGTTTTACTTCCATGCATCAAAGTTGGTACTAAACTACTATTGTGGACTATCATGTTAACAGATTTTGATATTGTCAGCTGTTGCTGGCTGAAGATGGCCGAAGTTTCCTGTATCTCAAAAGGCAATACATTCGAAAATAATTTTCAACAATAAGAAAAAACGTACACACATAGTGTTTTGAATAATTTTTATTGATAGTTTAGTGAAATAACTTAATCAATATATGGGTACACATCCACACTAGAAAAAAAAACTAAAATTTCGTGGAGGAATGATTTTGGTTAAAAGTTCATGCTTGACCTGCTCTGTAAAGAAATTTTACATATTTTAATTACTGTACGGTTTTTAGCTTAACATTTTCTACATATTATTGCTTCCTTATATAAAAGTATGGTCTTATTCATTTGGTGGCCTTATTTTCCTGTTTCATAAGATTCCTAAGTATATCGAAAAAGGTGTTTACAGTGGACTCTCGATTACCCGGTTTGCGGATAAACATTTTAAATACTTCCATAAGTGTTATAAAATAAATTATGATTTTTTACTGCCCCGAATAATCGAAAAGTCTACTTTATTTTTTATTTCACTATTATTGACTTTTATTAATTTACCTTCCAACACATTCGTTAACTTTTATCAATTCTATGATCTTTTCTGCCTACCACAATATGCCCCTATTGTGGTAGGCAGAATAGATCTCCCCTTCATTCTATCCTGACATACATTTTTCACCTCATCTTCAGGGGAGCACAAACAAGACTTGTTTGTGCTCCCCTGAAGATGAGATGAAAGCCTTGAAACCGGTAGGGTTATACCGTTACAAAAAAAATGGAATAAACAGTGTTTGATAAAATAAATTACAATGTCTTTAAACCTCCACAACGTTAATACCTTAACTACTATGCGTATCCAGAAAGTAAGTGTACTGAGGCTCTCACGACCGGATGGATTTTATTTTCGACATGTTGGCTACACTTCCGTGTAGCCTGACCCTTCCCCTCCGCAACGAGACCGGTTCGAGATCAGTACGTTGAGAAGTGTCGACGCGACAACACGTTTCGTGAAAACTGTCAATCCAATCTCCCGCCAAGTGCGAAATACGCGGCGTCATCCGTTATCTCGTTTGGAAGGGAAACCCTCCGGTTGAGGTTTATAATGAGGTGAAAACTGCATATGGTGATAAAGCTATGAATCGTACGATCGTGTACAAGTGGTGTCGCGAGTTTAAAAACGGTCACGTCCCACCTCTTCACCCTCCGCCAAAAAGTTCAAAACTACAATTTCAGCCAAGAAAATCATGACATCCGTGTTTTGGGACTGTCAAGGCATAATTTTAATTGAATATATGCCTCAAGGGGAGACCATCAACTCTGCAAGATACCTACTGTGAGACCCTAAAAAAATTGCGGAGGGCGATTCAGAACAAGAGGAGAGGCATGCTGACAAAGGGAGTCTGCCTGCTGCACGACAATGCCAGATCACACACGGCCAACGCCACGAAGGAACTGCTCGCCTCGTTTAAATGGGATGTCCTGAACCATCCCGCGCATTCCCCTGACCTAGCACCTTCAGATTACTATCTCTTTACCTCCCTGAAGCTGCACATAGGTGGAAAAAGGTTTTCAAACGACGAGGAGGTAAAGGAGGAGGTGGAGAAGTGGACGGAGGGGTTGGCGGGAAACTACTTCGAGGAAGGCATCAAAAAGTTTATACCCCGCTTCACCACCTGCATTGAGAGGAATGGCGACTATGTCGAAAAATAGCTTACATATGTACTATGGTAACCTAGTAATATTTTTGTTTAAATAAAAAAAATTGTAACCTATAAAAATTCAGTGCACTTACTTTCTGGATATGCCTCGTATAAACAATATAAAAAAATGCTATTTACAAAAGTTCAAGTTTAATCGAATTTTTATTTTTTTATTTTATTTCAACGGTCAAGTGACCTTTTTGATACAAATATTAAAAAGAACAACATATATTATTGACGCATAAGCAGTGTTATACCATAGGAAAAAAACAATATAAGACGAACAATACAACAAAGCAAATCCATACATACAATTCAATCAATTCATACCGACAAGAACAACTTCAATTTACTCATGGAAGCAGTCAATGCCACATGAAAATCCATACAATGCCCATATTGATTACCCAATTAGTGCAGTCTTGTTATGCTAGAGTTGTACAAATAATAAGTTGCAACCACTTCACTATGGAGCAAAACATTTTGCTCAACGGGCTTAAAAGGAACATGTATCATGACAAGCTGAAATACGATCTGATAATCGATGATGTTGTGCTGTCAAACATATTTATTTTTTCTGACAAGGTTGTAAGCTTTATCACTTTCAACAACATATCATAGTCCATCTCAGTTATTGGGACCTATAGTTTGCAAATCGTAAAAACCTCCGCTGTATGCGTTCAATTTTATCTCATTTTATCGGGTGTATCTACGATTTGGTGAGTATGCAGAAACATCAAATCAAATAAAATCATTTCTGTGTTTAAGAAGATGGGCACGTTTTCAATGGACTTACTCCATTCATCAAAGCTTACCATGGCTGGTAATAACCGAATTTGGATAATTAGTAATTTACAAAAAAACTATTTTTCCCATATTTTATAATTCAAATTATACTCACTTCATCCCCGCGAAAATTTCTTATCTAGAAGTCCAATTGCATTTTGAATTCTAAGTTTATTTCCACATACACACAGCTTTTATCCCATCCATAATTTATATACTTTAAAAATAAAAATCACATACACACGGGATTGTTTCATTGGATGAATTATTGAAAATTGATAGTTTCCACTAATCGATGAATAAATTAAAGCTTGAGCTTATTAAAAGTCTTTATTACTAAGTCGCTTCACAAGGAAGAGTTGAATTATTATTTTAATTACATTAGCTTATATTTTATAATTATTTTTTTAGAGCACCCTTGAAAAAAGTCAGCACTTTAAACAGCGCTGTATAAATTGCCCTTTTTTTATTATTTAAAAAAGTATTTACCGATTTCATAATACAAAATCATATAAAATAAAAAAATGAGCATTTAAATTAAAGCAACAAGTCGTTCTGCATTTTGTATTCTTTAATGAATTGTGTATTGTTAAAATTTGCGGGTCCGGAAATGTGTTGGAAAAGGACATATTAAGCAATCTTAAGCTGTTTTAAAATTGTTAAACATGTATTTAAAAAACTGTTTTGTTCAGTTTAAATTCTTTTTCATTCAGTATATTTAAACAAAATATTTTTGTACAATGATTATCTTTCATAACCCGAAATTTTAAACCTCGTATTTTAAAGCGTTAGTGTAACGAAATGGTCGATAGTTAATTATTTTGGTGTTCTCGTGAATGATTTCATAATATCGTTCTACGAGTATTTTGGGTTCAAATCCAATTACTGTTGCGAAACGAAACGTAATTAAAGCAAAAAGAGACGATTTTTTTCTCTCAAGATCACATTTTTTTACTCAAATTGCTTTGATTGGTCAATTCATTACATAAATACAATGTATTTTCTTTATTTTTATATATCTCTCCGATATATATACTCGTATATATAATGAAATCGCTAACAAACTGTTCATATGACAAATATGCTCACGAACATTCAAATTATTCTAAAACGAACGAAAATTTCAGAGAATTGTATATTTGATGGGTAATTCAATTCAAATTTTAGACTAAATAATAAAAAATACACGTCTTTTTTATCATTAAAACTGTGTTATTTTGGGAAACAAATAAGGTTTATTTTTAAACAGAATGATTTGACACTTCACTGTGGAAGATCTACACAAGAAAACAATGATTTGACACTTCATTGTGGAAGATCTACACAAGAAAACAGAATGATTTGACACTTCACTGTGGAAGATCAACAGAAGAAAACGGAATGATTTGACACTTCACTGTGGAAGATCTACAGAAGAAAACGGAATGATTTGACACTTCACTATGGAAGATCTACACAAGAAAATAAAAAAAAGTGATGGACCTGTTTTGCTTTAAAAAAACATTGTCAGACTTGAAAATGTCTTTGTTAAGCGAAACAGACCTGTCGATTTAATTTATGTTTATCAGTAAGATATAGGCAAACACCTAGTTTACTGGGGACACGGCAACAAACCCAGACCCATAACAATTGTGTGTCCGCATTAAATTACCTGTTGTCTTTTCACAAATTATGTATTTATAAAATTTCCTGTCAAATATAAATAAAATAAATATGTCGGTTTGTTTTTCACGTTTTTGTGTTCAATCTTTCTGTTTTAAAATTGTTTGCTAAAATAAATAATAAATACTAAATCAATTGATAAGATTTATTTTGTTTATTTCTGAATTATTCCAATTTTGGAAAAAATAATGTAAATGATTTTTAATTGGCAATCCACCCTTACTAGAATAATTTGTGCCACTGAATCAAAGTTACTTTGAAATTACATGAGTCAATATAATAAAATTAATTCTAAATAATGATGTTAATAATATATTTTCTAAGATACTTCGCGAGGCTGCAAGTAAGTTAAATAGATATTAACTAATTAAAATCTTACTTCGGATCTACCTGGAGTTCCATCAGCAGATTTCCTTACAGTATTTAAATTATTAATTTTTGTTTTTGACCTGGATGGCATTTTTTAGGAACATTGTTCTCTGTTATTTTGGATATACATGAGACGATATCTATTTTAATTGGTATTTTTGGGTTTGCGACCAAACATAGGCTGAGTTGAGTGTACACTTTAAATGCCTAGGCAACGCTCCTCATCTACCATAGATCCATCTCTGTACATCCTTAAGATGTTACTCATTCTGCTTCCTTGAAAGCGAATGATACCTGAGGGAATTTGATTCTCCTATTTATAGTAACAAATATCTCAGTATTTTTAATAGTATAGATAAAATGTGAATTTCCTTACATGACATCTATTGACGACAATGGCAAGCTTTTTATTAGCTTATTATTTTTTGACAGATATGTATCGACCTGTCAATATTTTTTATCATTGTTTATCATTTTGCAAGTCTTTTTATTATCACTTCTGAGGCTGTACTCAGCCTATGTTTGGTCGCAAGCCCAAAAATACCAATTAAAATAGATATCGTCTCATGTATATCCAAAAAAACAGAGAACAATGTTCCTAAAAAATGCCATCCAGGTCAAAAACAAAAATTAATAATTTAAATACTGTAAGGAAATCTGCTGATGGAACTCCAGGTAGATCCGAAGTAAGATTTTAATTCGTTAATATATATTTAACTTACTTGCAGCCTCGCGATGTATCTGAGAAAATATACTATTCACATATTACTCTTCGCTAAAACCACCCCTAAAAAAATGATGTAAATAATGGAATATTGGTCCCAACGTAAGGATATTGGAAAGAATATTGGGATTGTGATAAAAGAAAAGAAAGATAAATGTGATAGAATTGATAGTGCAGTGTTGAATGTGTAGAAAGACAGCATATGAGAGTGAAAAAAATGAGGGCATAAGGAAATGATGTGGATTGAAATAAAATGCAGTGCTTTACGAGTAGATAAAGGAATGAGCATACATGGTACAACCAGTAGGAAAGAATGAATGATTTACCAAAATAATGTATACAAGTAGTG
Organism: Odontocerum albicorne; assembly: GCA_949825065.1. NCBI lineage: Eukaryota > Metazoa > Arthropoda > Insecta > Trichoptera > Odontoceridae > Odontocerum > Odontocerum albicorne. The sequence goes on along the minus strand of OX463851.1, from coordinate 3,805,897 downwards.
GAAGGTATGAGAAGTTTAGGCAGTCCTAGAGAAACGTACGAGTAGCTCGTACAAATAATTCTATAAAAAAGGAAGATCGAAAAGCCTTCATAATATGAGAGTATAAATGACACGATATATGGACGTATGCATGAATAGCAAAGTATGCGTATCAAGATGTGTGCCAGGATACAATGAAGTGGAGATCTGTTTTCTCCGCCTATCCCAATAGCGACACAGCGTGATGGTGATGAAGATGATGATCTAATGACAATTGAATTATAATAAATATATAAATAAACCCTAACCGTGGAAATATCATGGAAGTTAAATGGGTTCTCATGGTCATGTTCCGTTTTGAAAAAAAATCTATGCAAACCCATACAAAGCTATACTAGTTTAGCGGGATGCTTAATTTGATACGTCGTGATGATTTTGATTTGTTTGTATTTAAAATAAAATACGTCAATTCAGGAATGCGATAAAAGTGAGAGTGAATAATCGATAAATAGTAAACAGCGATGAATGGTCAAGTGAATAATAACAAGTGCTCTTTATTCAACGATAAGTAGGTATATATAGAATTTCAGAACGGGGCGCGTGACTGCGTCCGCGGTATATCTCGATCTCACTCCTGCGCGTGCTGAGGTGGTCGCAAGCGCTGCGGATACTACAGTGGGTAGGATATTTATTGTCGAAACGGCGAGACGGCGTGATATGTTCTCTTTCTACCTTTGAATGCGATGTAAATATTATTTGCGTGTAAACAGTGTTGACGTTCTGGTATGTGACAATTGTAGATATCCAAAGGTTGATTCATCAGTCGTTGACCCTGCATGTTGACAATATTTTAGGGACGTGGGTACCCTACACTAGTATGTTTTCACAATTACCACAGAAACTGTTTTTGGTTGGATATGTTTAGCATATATAATATTTATTAAATTTCTGTCCTCCAAAGTGCCCTAAACTCAATGCAGTATTTCTCACAATTATTTTGGATTTCGTACAACAAAGTTGGATATTCCAACCTCCGTAGCCTAATTGGTAAGATGCCTGTCTTCTTTTAACGATTTTCTATTAATCCGGGGTTGCGCGTTCTATTCCTGTTGAAACCCATTTTTTTTAAGTATTTCAGTCTGACTTTCATTTAGGTCACTTTAACATCTTTCTAATGTGTTGGAAGGGATTGCCACATGCCAATAAACCCTCCAAGTTAGACTGTATACAACAATATTGTAAAAATTAGATCATTCCCGAAAGTATTGCAATCTTCATGGCCAAGTTGATAAGACGACTGTCTCTCAATCCGCGGGTTATGGGTTCGATTCCTGTGGGAACTTTAATTTTTTTAAAAGTGTTTTTCAGTCTGACTTTCGTTTATGTCTCTTTAACACATTTCTGGTTAGTTGGAATGGATCGCCACATAACAATAAGCCCTCCAGGTTATATCGTATACAAAAGAAGTGTAAAACAATCCCATAATATTACATTGTCCTCTCCCCTCATGTATTTTATACTACTCAGTATACTGAGTACTACATCATACTGAACTTACTGAGTGTACTAAGTTATTTCTACCAGCAATAATGTGGATGATAATTCATACCCTGCTAATAACATACAATATTACAAGGATTATGAGAGTCAGGAATGATTAGAAAGCGATAACTGGTTGACAGAGATAATTGTTATTAGTAAAATAAAGAAATGTTTCTTGACTATTTGGACACATTGGAAGGAATTATGAAAGACTCCCTAAATAAATATATTTGTACGAAACGAATGCATAGCGAAGACGAGATCAAAGAGGAAGACACTATGTAAGAAAACGCTGTTATACGAGTATTTATAGTTGTTATAATAATATTTCAATGCATTAAAGTGCAAAATTATGTCATATCATTGCTCGCACGGGTTGAACTTTTATAGATAGGCATATGTTACATTATAATCTATACCTATGAATCTATACTCGCGCAGACAATATTAAATATCTGGGTGGGATGGGGTGCCTTGTTCCATAGCAATCTCGCATTTATTTGGCTTCTTATCCATGTTATTCTATCTTTTTTTGTTATCCCCAGCATACTTCTCTCCATGCTTCTTTGTGTAGTGACGAGCCGCTGTATTATTTTTTAGTTGAGAGTCCACGTTTCACATCCGTATGTGAGTACCGGGAGGGTGCATTGATCGAAGACTTCGTTTTTTAGACATAACGGAAGATTTTTCTCTGAAGACTCTATTATTCTTTCCACATGCGCTCCAGCCCATTAATAATACTCCCGTCTACTGATATTTGCTGTCCCAAATATATATAGTGGGGACTTCTAAGGCTACGTCACCAATCTTAATTTGTCTCCGTTGAAACACGGGTATGTTGGTTGAACATTACTTTGGTTATAACGAGGTTCATTTTTAAGCCGACTCGATTGCTGGCTATGTTAAGCTCTTGAATCATTCTCACTAGTTCTTCTCCTGTTTCACATATTAATTTGATATAATCTGCGAATCTCAGGCTAGAGATATTCACCATCGATCTTTATGCCTATACGTTTCCAGTTTAAGATTTTAAATATGTTTTCGAGTAAAGCTGAAAGTTTGGGTGACATCGCGTCTCCTTGTCTCACTCCCTTTGTGATTGTAATTTCCTCTGTCTATTTTCTGGTAGATGCACCACTGTTTTTGCTTCTTGATAGACATTTTGTATTTTTCTTAAATAAGCAGGTTGTATTCCTTGTTTTCTGAGTGCTTCAAATATATATTCGTGTTTTACTAAGTCAAAGGCTTTTTCAAAGTCTATGAAGCACATGCTTAGGGGTCTGCGATATTCATTCGTTGTTGGTATTACTTGCCTCATTGTGTTTATATGATCCATCGTACTATATCCACTTCTAAAGCCAGCTTGTTCTCTTGGTTGTATATCGTCTAGCTGTTTTTGTATTCTGGTTATTATTTTTGTAAATACTTTGTATATGATTGGCACACGAGTGCTCGGTCTATAGTTCTTTAAATGGTTTTTATTTCCTTTCTTATGAAAAATAATTACTTTTGTCGTGTTTCATTTTGTGTTAATGTTCCCATTGTTAATGCATGTGTCATTATTTTTGGTAAGATGTGATATATTTCTTCTCCTGTTGCCTTAGAGTTCTATTGTTATGCCGTCGTCTCCTTCCGACTTGCCGTTTTTCATATAATTTATGGTTTTTCTACTTATCTTGTAAGAATTTCGGGAACTTGTTCACTTTTTTTTATTGTTCGGTCTATCTCTCGTGTTTTCTGTCTTAAAAGAGTTCTGAGTAGAATTCGTGGACTCGTTTTATGATTTCTTCCCGATTCTGGATTTCGCTGTTATCCTTTTTAAGCAGGGCCTTTATTAGTTTGTTTCCATCACTTAGTATTTGGGAAGCTTTTTTGTAGCTTTGGTTCTGTTCTATGGTGTTTTGTATTAGGATTGAGTTGTATTTTCCTTTACCCTTTTTCTTACGATTTTGCATAGTTCGGTATATTCGATTGATTGTCGTATGCTATCGTCTTTATTTAATTATCTTCTCTTTGTCATGAGTTGTTTTGTGTTCGAAATTTTTGAGTATCTTGTTTTTTGGGACTTTCCTCCCACATTTATTGCAATTTCTCTTTTTTCGTCCATTATTGTTCCACTCCACTTCTCTCATAATAACTTGGAGTTTGCATTTTGTTTGGTGATGGAACTCTTCTCTTTTATTTGAGAGAAGTGTTTCGGTATTAATTCTTGTCCTTTGGCTTCTAATAAGCTTATATTTCTCTTTTTGTGTTTATTTTGATGGTCGACTGCACAAGTCTGTGGTCACTTCCCGTGTTGAATCTGTTAATTACCTTACAGTCTTCAATCATTCTTTTGTTATTTATCACGATATAATCTATTTCATTTAATGTACCATTTGGTCCTCTCCACGACCATTTCCTCTGTGTCCTTTTTTTTAAAGAGTGTGTTTGATATGTACATTGTTTCTGCTTGAGAATTTCTTTCAATCTTTCAAATTTCCTCGTTTGTTTCTTTCTCCGTATCCGAAATTTCCTGTGCACTCTTCGTCATTCCTGGTTTGTCCAATTTTAGCATTAAAGACCACCATGATAATTTTAAAATGGTGTTCCTCTTTCGATTGAGACTCGTAAGGTCATTGTAGAATTTTTCAATTTCATTATCACTGTGACTTGTAGTGCGTACGTAAACGTGTATAATTTGAAGGTTGTATCTTTTTATTATTTTAACTGTCAGCATTATCATTCTGTCTGATGTTGCTTTAAATCCGATAACATTAGTTAAGCATTTTACTTACCATAAATTCTACTCTACTAAGTTTACTCTAAGATTTAGTTTCTGAGTAATATAAGACATTTCCGTTTGGTCTCTCGGTGAGTTCTTTTCCAGCTCTTCTTACTTCACTAAGTCCCACATCGTCCCATTTGATATTTGTGAGTTTTTTTTCCAGTGTGAGTAGTCGATCTTCTCCTCTTAGCGATCTGTAGTTGAAGGTGGCTACATACAGTTTGCACGAATGTAGTGGGCTGACTGTATTATTTTAGTATGTAATAGAATCCCCTCCGCGCATTATATCCCTCTGACACATATGGTGTGGTTAGTACGGAAAATGAGGGTGGGTCCTGAATTTGTATAAAGACCGTCATTTTTGTTTGTTTCGCCTAGTGTGATTTGTTTAACCAAACATGCATTGACATATTCCACACTTGGCAAGCTAAAAGAGGTCTAGAAAAGAATTAGATAAGTCAATATATATTATTGATTGTTTAGGTTCGTTTTGAAAGCGGGATAAAAAAGCGTGTTTATTAGGAAAAAGAAAAAACGGAGGTGTTTCAAGGAGAACCGATCGGAGCAACTCCAGAACTCGCTGCACATACAGTATACGGGGGTGTCTGAGAAGGAGGTGACGCACAGCAAACGAGAGGTATGCCCAGGAAATGTCCTTTGACACCCATCCGTCCTAACGCACTTACGCAAGCCATGCGGAATGGAGGAAAGTAAAGTAAACATATTAGCTATCATATAGTATTGCATACATATGTGTATGTTTCGATGTTTTGCATGTAAAGGGATTATTTTGCGTATGATGAAATACTCATTTCGTGATAGTATGTATGCATTCTTGAATATCAATCAAAATTCTGAAGATCTTAATGCGAATGAATTGTAGAGTGAGGACGCATTTTTTTGGGAGAGAGAGTAGGAGAACGAGAGAAGGAGTAAGAAATCTATTTCTAAAGACTTTATTCCAAAATTATGTTCATTTATATTCACTTGTGATTCGTATTTTTCAATCGATCTTAAGTTCATTCAAGGTGAATAGACGTTATAAAACTCGAAGAATTCCATAAGCGACTCATGGTGCTTTCTTGTCCCATAGTTCATTCAAGGTGAATAGACGTAATAAAACTCGAAGAATTTCATAAGCGACTCATGGTGCTTTCTTGTGCCATACGAATCCTATCATATTTTAGATATCTTTAAAGTCTAAGCTTTTGAATTCACGTTTCATTTGTATGACCATACAGTCGGACAGTAATCTCATTCACATTGGGACAAAAGTCTGGTATAAAATGCATCAAAACTTTTTAATATTTTAAGCTGTTGAATAACTGACGGAATTTTTTCCAGTTTTTTTTAAATTCATGTTTAATGCTGCGAATGCAGAGATATGCTTTAGCTGAGTGTTTTAGTATTTAGGACAAATATATGAAATTTCTGATTGGTAATTGAGACCACATTGTCACTGGATTGACTAGTGAATTGGTTCTCTTTATCCACAAAATGGATGGTTTTTGTCTTACATATTTATGATATTGTATTCGACGGTTCGCCTTTCTATAAATACGATGAAAATTTTAAATATTTTATTGTGGATAATAAAAACAAACAAATTATTCGTTTGATCAAAAATCATTTAAAACTAAGCAATAAATATTAAATGTTTTGTCTTAAGCGACATTAAAAAACTACTGAAAAGCTTTTAAGTAACACAAAAAGTTGAAAAGAATGATTCATGAAATGAATTTTTGACCTCGCGTTTTTGGTAATTCCATGAAATGTAGATATAACTTAAACCAGTATAGTAATCTGTTGCAGAATAATACCATGAAATGTAGATATAACTTAAACCGTATAGTAATCTGTTGCAGAATAATACCATGAAATGTAGATATAACTTAAACCGTATAGTAATCTGTTGCAGAATAATACCATGAAATGTAGATATAACTTAAACCAGTATAGTAATCTGTTGCAGAATAATACCATGAAATGTGGATATAACTTAAACCAGTATAGTAATCTGTGGCAGAATAATACCATGAAATGTAGATATAACTTAAACCAGTATAGTAATCTGTTGCAGAATAATACCATGAAATGTAGATATAACTTAAACCAGTATAGTAATCTGTGGCAGAATAATACCATGAAATGTAGATATAACTTACACCAGTATAGTAATCTGTTGCAGAATAATACCATGAAATGTAGATATAACTTAAACCAGTATAGTAATCTGTGGCAGAATAATACCATGAAATGTAGATATAACTTAAACCAGTATAGTAATCTGTTGCAGAATAATACCATGAAATGTAGATATAACTTAAACCAGTATAGTAATCTGTTGCAGAATAATACCATGAAATGTAGATATAACTTAAACCGTATAGTAATCTGTTGCAGAATAATACCATGAAATGTAGATATAACTTAAACCAGTATAGTAATCTGTTGCAGAATAATACCATGAAATGTGGATATAACTTAAACCAGTATAGTAATCTGTTGCAGAATAATACCATGAAATGTGGATATAACTTAAACCAGTATAGTAATCTGTTGTAGAATAATACCATGAAATGTAGATATAACTTAAACCAGTATAGTAATCTGTTGCAGAATAATACCATGAAATGTAGATATAACTTAAACCAGTATAGTAATCTGTTGCAGAATAATACCATGAAATGTGGATATAACTTAAACCAGTATAGTAATCTGTTGCAGAATAATACCATGAAATGTAGATATAACTTAAACCAGTATAGTAATCTGTTGCAGAATAATACCATGAAATGTAGATATAACTTAAACCAGTATAGTAATCTGTTGCAGAATAATACCATGAAATGTGGATATAACTTAAACCAGTATAGTAATCTGTTGCAGAATAATACCATGAAATGTAGATATAACTTAAACCAGTATAGTAATCTGTTGCAGAATAATACCATGAAATGTGGATATAACTTAAACCAGTATAGTCAACTGTTGCAGAATAATACCATGAAATGTAGATATAACTTAAACCAGTATAGTAATCTGTGGCAGAATAATACCATGAAATGTAGATATAACTTACACCAGTATAGTAATCTGTTGCAGAATAATACCATGAAATGTGGATATAACTTAAACCAGTATAGTAATCTGTGGCAGAATAATACCATGAAATGTAGATATAACTTAAACCAGTATAGTAATCTGTTGCAGAATAATACCATGAAATGTAGATATAACTTAAACCAGTATAGTAATCTGTTGCAGAATAATACCATGAAATGTAGATATAACTTAAACCAGTAATCTGTTGCAGAATAATACCAACCCAAAATATCTAAGGTTCTTGAATTTCCACTGAATTATTCAAGTCATGTGTTGTTTGAAGCGATACACAATCATATTATTTATGTTATCAACTAAATATATTAAATCTCCTTTTATTAATACTATTCATTTCTTCTGTTTATAAAATATTTTAACCGTAGTGTCTATTTCATTAACACTGTTATTTTATCAAAATAATTATGAGTTTATTTTTTATTCGTTTAATTGTCTTTTAAGCATATATTGTATGAAATGAAACCACTGTGCGTTTTATGCAACCCCCATGAATGGTGAAAATTTTACGAGTTAAATTTTGTGTCCTTGTTATGATTCCCGCCACGTTTCATACCGAGGAGTCATCATATAGGAAACTTCTATAAGTACGAGTATATGTAATGCGGAAGTGGTCGGGACGGGCGTAAAATATCAAATGGAACAGAGGAGACAGAGGAGAATGTGGAATTTCAGTGCATGTCCCTTGGTCATAAGAAATTCTGTGGAGAATTTTACATATGGAAATTGTTTTCGGTTCTCAGTCATTTTGGAGAAATTTAGATTTTTTGGTTATATTTTGTAGGGGAAAAGATCATAGGCTTAGATAAAATGTTAGTAATCTGTATAATTTGAAGTTTAGTTCAGTCAAATTATTATAAAAATAACTATCGTGGACAAAAACATTCGTACCAAATTCGAATTATTTTTTTAAGAATATTTTATTTTACTTAAAATTTATTTCCACCCTTGAAATATGTTTCGAATGTTAATTAAGATAAATAAGGGCTAGAAGTTTTACCCTAATATTTGATAATATTTTCAACTTTTTTTAAAGATAATTTAGGAGTACTACATTTTTAATCAATTCCATAGATAAAAAAATAATACTCATTTTTTACATTACTAAAGATTAACAGATTTGTTTGTCTGAGAAGGAAACTCTTCAATCCTTTATTTATGTTTGTCTGAGAAGGAAACTCTTCAATCCTTTATTTATATTTAGAGGCTGTTAAAGGTAAAACTCTTTAAAAAGTCAATTTCCGTTTTGGCTTAAGAATGCTGAATGCTGAGCGACTCAGAATATTATTGTATTAACGAAGAGCTATCTCCTGGAGGTTAGGTTTCTTTTCCCTTCCATGTTATGTGTTTACATCTTTCTATTATCTTCTGTGTGTTATCTGCTCTTAGCTCGAGTAGAGTCCTTTTAATTTTTCAATTACATATTTTGTTTGAGATTAAAAATACTAATTACATTTCAAAGTGAATACGAGTATAACATACATTAAGTCACAGGACAGACATTAGCTGGGACGACCAAGGTCTGAGTGAATGTGATGGAATACAAGTAGCCTGAACGAGTGGACTTGTTTTTGCTGAATAATTAGTGTAAGAATTGTTATCTAGTTATAAGTAGTATGTAGGTGTTAATTATTTCTAAGATCTCATATATTAAGATTGAATAAATAAAATAAAATGATATGTAGGAAAATAAGATTAAATAAGTTCATAAATTATAACATATAATTAAGATTAGTTAAGTAATAAATTTGTATATAGGTATAGCCTTGACAAATGTTTGTATAGTAATTTACTTGTTTAAAAAAAAAAACATTAAGTCACAAAGTGTTTGAGGTATTGAAATAATTGAAATTTATTTTCACTCGTTCCACATCACGCGATTTTTCTCAATTTTGGTTTTAAAATGTAGAAATAATAAATAATAATATTAGTTTAATTGATAGCAATGTACTCGTATTGTAGAATGTCAATTAATGTCCTGAGACTATATGTTAAGTAAGAGGAATGGAAAAAAAAACATTTAAAATAAAAGGTACCAAAAGGTCTAGACTCATCTTATGACATCCTATCAGTCGAGATATACCCCCATTAAAAGGAGGATTTTAAAACATTTTAATATGTATTTACAATTTTTTTATATACCTACTCGTTTTTTGCGATGTAGAGATTATCAAAGAAGCTAAAATAGTCAGATTAGTTCTGATATCTGATAAGTGTACCATATGGTAAATGCTCTGTTTGACATCGTATTCAATAATTACACTTTATGGAGTTAAACATACTCGTACATTAAAAGCTAAAATAGTCAGATTAGTTCTGATATTAATAAATAAAATAATAGGTTTATTGATAGCAACATAGTATGTACAGATTATATTTAAATAACACTTCTAAAACACATAAATTGCAGATAATACATTAAATACAGAAGCTATCAAAAGGTCTGGGCTCATCTAATAGCATCCCCATGGCCAAGATACACTCCACCAATATAGGGCGGACCCAGCCACGGGGACACCAGATGTTTTTCAGCCCACACCTTTGAACACGTAGAACAAGAATATATAAAAAAAATAGATGACAGAAAAAAAAATACATTCAAGAGAGAAGACACTAAAATATCTGACGAGTGTACCATATGGTAAATGCCACATATCTGATGAGTGTACCATATGGTAAATGCTCCGTTTGACATCGTATTCAATAATTGCACTTTATGGAGTTAAACATACTCGTACATTAAAAGCTAAAATAGTCAGATTAGTTCTGATATCTGATGAGTGTGCCATATGGTAAATGCTCCGTTTGACATTGTATTCAATAATTGCACTTTATGGAGTTAAACATATTCGTATATTAAAAGAATTACAATCGAACCAAGTTTAAAAAAAAGGTTGATTGAGAAACATTAGTAACAAAACTGAAAGGGGTGTCTGGACAACAGAGTGTGGAGATATATTATCTCTGCCTACCCCACAAGATACACGACGTTATAATATTTATGTATGTATGTAAGCTCGTTTTACTTCATATGTGGTAAAATATTCCAGTATCACCATCATCACACCATCTCTAATAAAAAGTTATTCTCTATCCGATGATTTCTTACTCTATAAAATATTGTCATACTATACAAGATATTCTACGGAAGGCACGTATTTGTACTCCCTTTCAATGCTCAGGCTTCGTATCCATACATCATGGTTGGTATTATTAGTACACCACTCTCTATCATAATTTTCAAGATTTTACAATTTATAACTATATCGCAAACACTATACTGAGTGCGCCTTGTTACTTGCAGCAACACGCCTTTCAATACATTTATCTGTTTTACCATCTCTTACTCTCCAAATAAGAAAAATCCTTATTTCGTATGTATTATTTAGTTCTTATGTATTATTTTTTCTGTGTAATAATATGTTTTTGTTATATTTTTTTATACATACTCGTACATTCACCACATTGAAGCAGAAAGAACAGATCTCCAAACCTTTCTATCCAAGCACACAATTTTCGCTTCGTCTGCATTTAAACATCTCATCATGCACAATCTTCCATTTCCCATAATTTTCCCTTTACTTTAATTTAAAATCTGATCCCCTTGATCTCGCCTCTTCTTTATCGATGTGCCACTTTCGTGCATACCTTTCACTTCTAATTTATGTACTCACTAAGTATTTTTTTCATTGTCATGTCATTCATTCTTTCCACATGCCTTAACTATCTTAAAGGTCCTTTCTTAATCTTACTTAAAACATCCATTTTATTCATGCATTCATTTTTGATGTCTTCATTCCGGTTTCTTTCATACATCTTACTTTCCTCCTTCTTCTGTGTCCAAGTCTAAGCTTCCATCCTATAAGTTAAGGTAGTTTGATATAGCGTCATTTATGTGTTTTAAAATTTATGTTTTATATTGTATTGCATTTCAATATATAGGTACATATTTATTTATTTATTTTATTTTATTAAGAAAACATACAGTGTTTATGTCGGTATTATTACTGATATCTATGGGTTTCGAAACACCATTTAACAGTTTTCGCATATGGTTTCAATATGTACACTTAATTATGTTAGGAGATTGGTAAGAAGGTAGTAGGTAGGCTTTAAGTAATGCTGAAAATTGTTAACCAGGAGACAGTCAGGGATGAGACAGTCAGAGATCCACACCAAACCAGTTCCCGCATATGCGCAATCTAATCGAGTTCGTAGAAGAGTTAAATAAATCGAATTCCGGGAAGTCTTCCAGGTTGTTTACGAAGTTAGATGCTCTTACAAAGAATGAATTTTGTCTGCATTTGGTCGTATTAAAGGGGATGTTCAGCCATTTAGTATGTCTTGCGGAGATTCTGGGGACGTTAAGGTTTATGTTTGAGAGTAATTCTGGGGCATCAATGTGATATTGCGCTATTTTCGTTAATAATATAATATCGGCTAATTTCCGTCTATCGCGAATTGGTAGGAGGTGTTGTCGCCTGCATCTGGCCTCGTAATCGTTGTCGTATTCTTTGCATTTAAATTGAAGATACTTGACAAATCTACGTTGGATTGATTCTAGCCTGTTAATATATATATATATATATATAT
>OX463851.1:3747099-3793696 GCA_949825065.1 Odontocerum albicorne | reverse complement strand
TTATACCATTGTTTAACATTTTATTTTATTTTCATTGTATACAGCACAACTTGGTTAGTACATTATCATAAAGCCGTCTCTTTAAGACAACCAGAATAGTATTAAAAACCAGACTACAACTCTCTTTTAAATATCTGAGTGCCATCGGGAATCGGATCCACAATCTCCAAGTTAAAAGACAGAAATCAAACCAAGTTGGAGACAAATGTCGCTTTTCAGTGCATTTAAAATATAATCTAAAGCGTAAAGTAAACATTTTGATACAATAATAAGGAAAAATTTAAATGAGTTCAACTTTGTCATTTTCTGAACCCAGAAGAACACACTAATTGTTTTATAAGTGTTTTATTGTGCATAATAATCAATACAAGCATAGCGATTCCCTCAGTTAATCCAATGATTGCTTTGAGATATGTTAGGTTACGTCAGCTCAATTCTTTCTTAAGTGTTTTATTGTGCATAATAATCAATACAAGCATAGCGATTCCCTCAGTTAATCCAATGATTGCTTTGATATATGTTAGATTACGTCAGCTCAATTCTTTCTTAAGTGTTTTATTGTGCATAATAATCAATACAAGCATAGCGATTCCCTCAGTTAATCCAATGGTTGCTTTGAGATATGTTAGGTTACGTCAGCTCAATTCTTTCTTAAGTGTTTTATTGTGCATAATAATCAATACAAGCATAGCGATTCCCTCAGTTAATCCAATGATTGCTTTGAGATATGTTAGGTTACGTCAGCTCAATTCTTTCTTCATTGTTTGTTCTTGACTCTCTTTCCGTGTCGATTTGGGAGTTCCCAATTTGTGCCAGTCTTCAAATTAGAGTCTGCAAGCTTCCAGAGCTTAGCATAATATGAAAATTCCAAAGTAAGAAAATATTTCAGGAGAGGTAGTTAAATGAAACTTTTTTTAAATAGTTCATAGTATAAATTTCGAAATAATAAAGTTTTTCAAGTATTTCTTGGGCCTAAGGTTATATTGAATTCAATGTTTAAAAAATATAACTTAAGTGAAAAACATTTAATTAGAATTTCATTATTACTTATCTAAGTATAAGGTTGGATAAGGTTGGTGGAACTGGTGAAATAATAATAGCGGTTAAGAAAATCAGCCACTTGCTGATGACACTATACTGTGGCATCCGATAAAAATAGTTGAAAAGTGAACCAAAAGATTAAATCGGAAAATGAAATGTTCAGCTGGTGCATCATTAGATGCAAGTGAAAACTCATGTTCGTGCACTTTTTTAGATGCGAACGAAAACTTCAAATAAAAAATAATGAGCTGCAAAATTTGAAACATGCGTATGAATTTGTGCACCACAGCACCTTGTTTATTGATAAGGGTTCCTGGAGCGTGGAGATAATTCGCAAATCCGGGTGGTAAGAGAGAGATGACTCACCTGGAAGTGGTTAGGTTGAATCGAGGAATCCAACCCCCTTATTTGTCCCAGCCTTTAATGTAAGCACAAAATGTATGCTTTTGAGATGTAGTGTTGGATACGGTTCTTAACTATTTTATGGACTACCAAAATAATTCATCGATCGATTGGAATTAAACGACTCGACGTTGACACGCGTCTCTCTGTGTTGTGTGCAAGAAGACGCATGGAGGGAAAATACGACACCGTCGAACGTTTAATTCTGTCAGGAAGTATTAATAACAAAATGAACAGCGACCGTGACCAAGCTTCCGTCCGATGGAACAATGATTTGAAATTCAAAAAATTCATTATGTTTCTCGAAATTGCAAATTTAAAAATATGAGCGATGATTCGAAATTTTAAATTTAACAAAAATGGAACAATAATTCGAAGTGGCTTGATACATAAACGCTGCGGGGTGCTCATTTCAAGTGGTGTTACACAAAATAAGATATCACTTATGCTAAAGAAGGAAAGTTGATGTCTATCGTGATGACTCTCAGAATTGAGGAAAAAGCCAAGAAGTAGAAAGTAGTACTGACAACACAACATACTATTTTATTACTTGTTTGTAAAAACATAACTTTGATTAATAAGTTTTATTTCACATAATTTACATCTTGTTCAAGTGGATTCCATAAACATTTAATGACCATTGTGACATAACATCATTCTGATCATGGTGATTCATGTAAGTAGTCCTAATTTGAGGCTTTTCTCTTCTTTTTTTTTTCTCGTTCTTGCTGACAGTTAACCTGAGGTGGTATATGTGGGTTTACTTTTTATTTTGTTTTCTGCCATACGTTTTTGTTTTTTTTTTCTTTTTTATTATATTTATTCTTTAATCTAGATATGCGGGGGTGTGGGATGGAAGCCCCCTGATGCCCTTGCGGTCGGGCTCGCCCTACATTGGTGGGGTGTATCTCGGCCGTGGGAATGTTTGTGGGATGAGCCCGGACCTTTTGGTGTATTCTCTTTTGAATGTATTTTTTTCTTTTTGTCATCTACTATATTTATTTTTTGTGTTTATTTTTTTGTATATATTCCTGTTTCGACGTGTTTAAGGGTGTGGGCTGAAAAACATCTGGTGTCCCCGTGGCTGGGTTCGCCCTATATTGGTGGGGTGTATTTTGGCCGAGGGGATGCTATTAGATGAGCCCAGATCTTTTGACAGCTTCTGTGTTTGATGTATTGTCTGCAATTTATGTGTTTTAGAAGTGTTATTTAGGTGTGATCTTGAACATACTATGTTGCTGTCAATAAACCTAATATTTATTTATTTGCGAATGGTAGCTTTTGTTTTCATTTCGTATGTGAATCTGTATGGATTTTTTTTAATAATGCAAGTAGATTGGCAAGAAAGCAAGCCCCCCTACGAGTACGGCAAGCCCCCCTACGAGTACGAGTATCTTGCGTCTTACCGAGGTTTTGTTTTGACAGCGTTTTTTTAATGTTGGTAGCTTGACCTGATTGTAATTGCACTTCTATAACATATTCTGCATTTTCAATGTACGAAGTCTGTTATCAGCTTATCATTGATCATTGTCTAGGAATACCCGAATTTGTATGAATAGTCAAAATGGAAACATCTGCTCAGTAGATCTGTTCATTATTTCTTCATTTCGGCATTATTACCAAAATATATAGATTTATGAAATAAAATATCCACTTATTTTTTTTCATTTATTTTACACATGAAAAGAAATAAACACGATTTGTGAAAAAACAACAGCTCATTTAATTTGGATACACAATTTTAACGGATCTGGGTTTGTTGCCTTTCATTTGTCGTGTCCCCAGTAAGCAAGGCTTTTGCCTGTATCTTACTGAGGACATAAAGTATGAAAAAATAAATCGATACTTCTTTCCGATTTTTCATTATATAAATCCCCGTTGCACATTCCCATCAACCTGACAAACAGTGACACTCAATTACATATGTATACATCACGCGAATCAAACCTCTCACACTTCGTTCCTCCATCTTAAATACATATTCAAATTTAATTAAAATATAAGCAAACTTATACTGGGCCTCGCTTCTGCAGATGGGAGGCGCGGGTACTGTAAAATAAAAGGCAGTCTCCGCCAATATAAATGGTAATAAGGGAATACATAAATCTGACCAGGCCGCTACTTAAGCCTGTTTCCTACATATAAAAGAAACCGAAACTTACTTTAGAGAGTTGTACTCGTACAACGTCTATAGAGTTTAAACGTCACTGTGAATCATATTTTTATAGTGCTTTTAAGGTGACAGAAATACCGCTACATAAAACTTTGCCTAACGAAAGTATGCAGTAGATTAAATCTGCTGATACAATAAAACCACACTTGTGAAGCTCTTCAACCAGTAGATGTATTTTCTTCCCACCCTGATTGAATAGAAATTTAAAAAAAATATTTGTATTAAAACAGATATGTGTCAAATTGTATCATAATTTGATTCGTTATCCTTTACCCAATGTGAGATTGCAAATGTTGTTTTATATCCATTGTAATTTGTTTAATAAAACTCTGTTTATTCCACTTATTATAACGGTATTACCCTACCGGTGTCAAGGTTTTCACCTCATCATCAGGGGAGCATAAGCGAGTCTTGTTTGTGCTCCCCTCATGGTGAAGTAAAAACTATAAAATCGATAGCGTTATGGCGTTACATAAAGTGGAAAAAAGTGTTTACTAAACAAATTACAATATTTTTAAGGCTCCACATTGTTAACACCTTAACTATAAATAATATATTTTATATCCATTCATTTTCTTCTCATATATCAGAAAAAATCTCTTCTTTAAAAAAAATGTTTGTATTTTTTTCGATCCATTTTTAAGAAAACTTTTACAAATATACGCCTCTCTATTATTAAGAAGGTACACATAGATATATACCTGGTTTTCAATTAATAAAAGAGCTCAGTGGTTTATGGTTCGCTCTTTAGAAATCGCTAAGTGATCGGTTGCTCTCTCCCGAGGATGAGCCCTACGGATATTAAATTCTTTCGACAGCAGAGAGAGGCCGAGATCAAGATACGCTCACTGTATACTTTCTCTGGGTATTGGCAGAGAGGAAATATTTTTACGTTTTCCAAATCAATTGAGAGATTTTTATTTTAAACTCAAAATAAACGTACAAATTACATGCTCGTGAAGGCAGTATATTCAGGTAAATACATACATACATTCCCTATTAGAGTAGGCAAATAGGTCAGTGCACCAAATTCCATATCGTTATATACTTTTTTCGTCTCCCCCCAAAAGATATTGAATCCAAAAGACAAAAATATTTAAAAGGAATTAGGACTTATCGGTCGATATCGTGAAAATATATCGTTAAAGAAAATTCAACGGCATCACCGCAAAGGTAAATATTCCGAACCCTCACTTCTCTTGAATTAATTACAGGAAGACTTTTCTCAATAGCTTCAATTATTTGCCATGGAAACTGACGGAGAGCTCAGGCGCGTCCCAATTTACATCCAATTCCATTAAAATAAATTAATTTGGTATATTGTAGTTTACTAACTTTACTTTAATGTTAATGTGTTAGCTGATTTGTACTTTTCCATTTCATACTGTAGTCTGACTCATGACTAAGTATCGTGATTCCCATTATAGGTCTTGACGAGTCCTCTCTATCCATCTATTCACTCCACAGTTCGAAGAACCGTCTCTCACCTGACCAGTTGTTGCCCGGCACTCAGCTCCATGCTGTGCCTTATGATGATATGATATACTCATATTCATATTTTTTGTTTCAGTTTTCTGGGTGTTGTTTTATTTCATGTTACTGTATGCATGTCATATTTTCAAATATAATGTTAATATACTTTCTTACGGTATATCAGTTTGGAGGGGGATGCACCTTAACCCAAAAACACATATTACAGGTTTCCCAAAAATTGATTGTGAAAATAATCAATAAACTTCCTGCTCGGTATCCCACGGCGGAGCTTTTCAGAGAGTATCAGGTCCTGAACATAGCCAATTTACATCTCAAATCCATTCTCTGGCATTACCATCGAGAGGAGGGGAAGATTCAAACTCAGCAGACACACATGACACGCATGGCAACTAATGAAATGTTCACCATCCCTAGAGTTAAAACCTATTTTGCCCAAAGGCAATATGCTTATTTGGCTCCCATTACATACAATGGCGTGCCGACTTCAATAAAAGTAAAGGTAGGAAAACCATTTAGACAGTCGATCGGAGCGTGGTTGTTATTGCGACAGGATTTTGAGTACTTGGGCTTTCAGGATGAATGACGAGTGGAAAGGATTTATGTGAGCTCGTGAGTGTGGGTCTCTTCTTGTTGTTTTAATTTTGGATGTTTTTGTGTTTGTGTTTCTGTGTGTTTTTCTTTTTTTCTTCTTTTTTTTTGTTTTGATTTTTATTCTTATGATTGTGTGCGGTATATTGTGGGATGAATATTTTTGGTCTTTCTGGAGTGATAATGTGTGAGGAGTTGAGTTTCGCAAGATGTTTCCAGTTGTAGTTGAGTGTCACTGTTTGTCAGGTTGATGAGAGCGTGCAACGGGGTTTTTTGTGTTATCAAAAATCGGAAAGAAGTATCGATTTATTTTTTCATGCTAAATATCCTCAGTGAGATACAGGCAAAAGCCTAGTTTACTGGGGATACGACAAATGAAAGGCAACAAACCCAGATCCATTAAAATTATATGTCCAAATCAAATTACTTGTTGTTTTTTCGCAAATTGTGTATATTTCTTGTCATGTGTAATTATAAATAAATAAATAAGAAATTGCCACCTTTACAATTTACATATAATAGTAATTTACAAGAACTTTACAATTTGAGAACTTTTAATTTCACAAGTAACAGTTAGGTCCCGTGTTTTTCTTCTAATTCCCGTTTCCTTCCAAAAGTATAACTTTACATAATGAGTTAAGATCCTGATAATTACAATATCCCCTCTCAGGGCTTGTCTCAATTAACGTCGCTGTTCGGTACTACTCGTGTATGTACGAGTATATCCCGTCTGGATCATTAACACCCAATACTACTGCGGAGGGCAGAAGCCGTTTCAAACAAGTATAAACTGGAAGTATTTCCAGTTCCAGCAATCAACGCTAACGGTAATGAGGGGCATTATGATTCCTGTATGCACGCAACGCTACATACATTGAGTTTTCCAATTAAATCATACGTTAATTGGCTCCGAAGCGACTTTTATTGTTTTTCAGTGGAATTTTTATAAGAATTCGGTGGAAGAAGATTTTAATGCATTACTCGAAAATTTTGTTGAATACATTATGCGTTTCTGTATATATTTTAATTTATTTATTTAAAGCTTAGAATGTTTATAAAAATAATATGAAAGAATGTAGTCTAAAGTTTTATTGATATTTTTTCTAGTTGGATTCGTATGGATTGATATCAATCTCCATTTTTTATTTTAGTAGTTAGTATTTAACCCTGTGAATATTATAACAAATATTCACGGGGTTAACTAAAATACGTACTACTCCTATTATTAACAAATTGTATATCGATTTCCCAAATAAAATACCGCGTCAAACACAATAAGACCACCCTAACACATGAACTGACAGCTGAATGTCAAAACTATAAAAGCTTCACGATTATTATAATATTTATTCAACGCTATATTAAAACTTGAATAAATAGAAATGATTTTTTTATAACTGAATTAGTTATAAGGTCCAAAAATTTCCAGCCCAAGGATAGAAAAATGGTAATAGAATGAAAAAAAAATTAACATGGTCACCCTGTCGTTCAGTACATTTTTTAGAACGATGAATGCAATGAATAATTATTCTGAAGTATTTTTCTCAAAATAATGTTAATACTGCGAGACCACTTCTTCGTCACTTAAAAAAAATCCACGTAAATCTGATTTCAGTTTTGAATTTTAAAAATAATCACTAGAGACCAAGTTAGGAATATAGAGTGGGTGGTCAATTCTTAGAAACCAAAGTGTTAAATAACAATCTTTGCAACAACAGAAGTGTACACTGGCACATTGTCGTGCAATAATCTCACGCCTCGTGACAGTTTTCCTCGATGTTTTGTTTTTATGGCATACTTTGATTTGTACATTAATAACGCACAATACTCGCCAGTAACTGTAGTACTCCTCTAATTAAAAGACAATCATTTGAAATCCCTGACAATCCGAAAAATGAGTTCATAATCTTTTTGTAAGCTTGTGTCAACGTGGCTTTTTTGGGCTGTGAAAAATAAAAGCATGAAGAATTAATGAAGAAAGACAAACAACACAAATACATATACATTTCAAAAGTGAGTAGAAATCGTGCTAGATGGAGACCAAAGAAAGTGCGGTTGGGTTATGCGAATAGTATATTGGACCAAATGAAAGAGCTGAATGAAGAGGAGGCAAAAGATGGGAGTGTGTGTCACGATGAGAAGTTCTGGTTCTCTGCCCTCTCTGCTGACCTCAAATGGAAAACGGTGTGATGGTATAGGGGTATGTATTGAACAATGCCATCTTGGAATCATTACTCAACTGTAAACCTGGCAGAAATGCTATTGGTATTTTTTCACGTGTTGAAATTCTTCATTAATAATAATGTCATTAATCTGAAAATTCTCCACAGAAAATTCACATGGCGTGATGGTGTTTATCTCGTAATAAGTAGTTAATTATATGACATATGATTATTTTGTTATTTTTTCTATTACCCATACAATTTATTAAAAACAAAATGGATTTCGTAAGTAGACTTTAATTTCATCTCACATCAATGTTTTTACTAGGTAAATATTTTATTTTCATACTCTCTATTTCATAATTAATACAAAAACCAATCGAAAAAAAATTAAGAAAAAAAAACATGCTAATATTTTACATAATTTACACCCCCCTTTTCTGTATGAAATTCGATTTTCACTTACAACTAAAAGGAGAGAGCATTTTAATTTACGATTCGTCGTCTCCCCAATATCTGCTATCATCCCCAGCCCCCTCCTGTGAAGAGGACGCTGTGCCAGTTAAAGAAAAGGAAATCCTATAATCTGCTGGAGATTCTGCACCTCTCTCTTATATTTAATAAAGTCGAGATGTTTCGCGCCTCATTTCGTTAATGAAGCAGGCGACACGGAGAAGTGATTTCATCGCGAAATCTATCATTTCACACAGACAGTATTTTTTCTATGGTTTATTTTACTTTATAAGACCTATATATTTTATGGTGCGTATACCTTAACGACTTCCTAGTAACGGTGTACTCGTAAAGTGAACTTTATTGAATTGGAAATATTTTAAATTTTGTTTGTTATTACACCTTCATGTCTTTAGTATATATTTACAGGTTTGTTGGCGCCGGTTTAAAATTACACATTTTTTATCTTACTGTCTCTCATAAACATGCTTTTTAATATTGAATTGCATTTAACATCATTGAAGAAGAATAAAAAAAATGCTAGATTGGAGTGCTTTTGATAAACTGAATAATACTTTTAAAGGGAACCTTCTAAATCTAATGGGGGTAGTGTTTAATTAATGTATTTAACTTACAGCGGTATATTGCTGTAAGACCTGGAGTTTGAAAAAAGATAGACCAAAGTTTAAAATCATAAACAAAATAAGGAACATTTCGATTTGCTCAATGATGAAGGATACTGATATATAAATTCAAGTAAGGAACTTCTGTAAGGAATATGTATGAAATGTGTGATTTTAATAGGCTGAGCTGGAAGTTGAACTGAATTTATTGTGTTATTGGAAAATCAGTAAATATATAAATTGAGGCAGAGTGTAAGAGTATGTTTGAATTAAAAGGGAAAAATGTAACAATATATAAGCAAGTTGAAGAAATGTTGTATCTTAGAAGCGCGTGCCCATCAAAGTGCGATATTAAACGAAGAGAAGCAGCAGGCAACAGAGTTAATGGTGGATTAAACAACGTGTTTACCGACGGGAGTATTTCAAAAGAAACAAGGTTGGCTGCTCATAATGGAATTTTGGTACCAATGCTAGAATATGGAAGTGAAATTTGGACATGACAAAAAAAAAGTCATGAAAGTAAAATAAATGTGGTAGGAATAAGAACGTTGCGTAGAATGGGGGAAAACATTAAATGACAAAACAAGTTGAAAAGAGGAATATTGAGATGATTTGACCTTATGTTTATTTGGATATTCTTAACAATGTTTATTTGGATATTCTTAAATCATTGTGTTTAGAATCAAAATCCAAATAAGTTTAATGCGATCTCGAGTGTTCTCCATAGTAATATCCGGAGTGTAAACATGGACGATGAGGAAAAAGAAAATAAATATGGTGGATGATATGTGGTGTGAGAGGCGAATACTGCGTATTCCGTTAACCACAAGGTGCAAAAAACGTCTCTATTTTGATAACTTTTTGATCATGTGCTCTGTGCACATGGCAGATTCAAACAAATTGGTTTGCTCTAATGTCACTGATGATCGAAGTTTGAAGAAACAAACAAGAATGGATCTCTCTATTGCTTCTCAGTCTCCAAGTATCTCTATAAGACGCGCTGCCTCGTTGGCTTTTTCTAAAAAAAAACTTATACATATTATGGTATATCTCGTTTCAACTCATTTTCATCCATTTTTCCTTTTCCCAACCTTCGTTGTAATTTAATGTTTTTCTATTTTATTTTTTTATGTATAGATTTTTACCATTCGCACTTTTCATTAATTTTTGTACATTTTTTGTATGGTTGCTTGATAGAGATTGATTGACATGCGGTTTTAAACTCGTCAGATTATGCTTTATAAAGTCAAATAGTCATAATTAAGTTATTAGTATGTACTGCAGCAACTTCTGGCAGATCTAAAACTATAATCATATTATGAAAGAAGGAAGAGTGAAAAGCCTTTTGTAAAAGAAGAGTATGCCTGAAGAATGGCATATGGACTTGGCAAAACCAAAAGATATCTGCTATAATGTGATGAGGTGGAGATCTATCCTCAGTGTCTACGCTAATAGGAACAACGCGTAATGATTGATTTGTGATGCCGAAATATTTCAATTTTTTTTAAACCTCACCAATTAAGAATATAATTCTAGTATGTCGTGAGAGAGTTTTCACAGCGTGATCACTTTGCAACTATCCATCTATTACCAACAACATTTAACATTATTTTTTTTAGATTTCAAAAGTTTGGAAAGAGTCTTTTTTCATAATTTTCAAATGAATTCATTTTATAGCAAATTAACATTTTTTTTTCATGCAAATAGTATTCAAAAAACAATATAGCAGAACACAATGGTTATTCGTTTGTGTTGATTTTTGCATAAATTTTGGACGTGCGATGAAATTTAAGCGATGAATTATGCATGCCGTCCCAGAAGACCTTCTTACAGAGAGATAATCAAATTGTAAAGACTGCTAAACATTGTTACATATTTTACAAGTCTAACCTAAAAGTCTTCAATATAACTTGAGACCAAAGTCTTCAATATAACCTGATACCAAAGTCTTCAATACAACCCGAGACCAAAGAATTAATTAAACACAACGCTGTTGCTAAACTTTCTTTATTAAAATCAGTAAATTAATTTTCAATGAGTCGTCGAATCTCAAAATTCTCCTGAAAATCTATTTTGATAAAAAGAAACATTCTTATTTCAGTAAGTTTCTTTGAAAGTAAATAATTTTATTGCAATACAACTCAAAATATAATTTTACGGAAATAATATCAAAATGCAAATATAGTCTGAGAAATCGTAGGTGGTGTATGAAAAGGTATTGTATTATATTGGAATACAATGTATACGGTACAACCTAGTGGGTTGTGTATGAGAAGGTATTGTATTATTGTATATTGGAATAAAATGTATACGGTACAACCTAGTGGGTTGTGTATGAGAAGTTATTGTATTATATTGGAATAAAATGTATACGGTACAACCTAGTGGGTTGTGTATGAGAAGGTATTGTAGTATATTGGAATAAAATGTATACGGTACAACCTAGTGGGTTGTGTATGAGAAAGTATTGTATTATATTGGAATAAAATGTATACGGTACAATCTAGCGGGTTGTGTATGAGAAGGTATTGTATTATATTGGAATACAATGTAAATATCCTCAGTGAGATACAGGCAAAAGCCTAGTTTACTGGGGATATGACAAATGAAAGGCAACAAACCCAGATCCATTAAAATTATATGTCCAAATCAAATTACCTGTTGTTTTTTTCTCAAATTGTGTATATTTCTTGTCATGTGTAATAATAAGTAAATAAAATAAATAAATAAATGTATACGTTACAACCTAGTGGGTTGTGTATGAGAAGGTATTGTATTATATAGGAATAAAATGTATACGGTACAACCTAGTGGGTTGTATAAAATCCATAAAGATCTTGAAAATATCTGAAGGGAAGACTAGAACAGAATCCTTCTAAAAGAATTGATTTCCAATAGGAATCAGACCCATGACTCACGGGCTGGAAGACAGGCGTCTTACCAACCAGGCTACGGAGGTCGTAGAAAGTGTACGGATGTAAAAGAGGCCAAAGATGTTTGCCGTAACAGGAAAGTCTAGCGCTCTCTTCTCTTTGCCTACCCCAACAGGGAAACGACGTGATTATATGCAAATATGTAAAGATCAAATTACTGTTTTATATTAACCACTTCATACACTATAGAAGTTTTTACATACTAGTTAAAAAATAACTTCTCATTATCAAAACAATAAGTGTGCTACTTTAGTAGTTACTTGGTATTATATAACCTAGTTGGTGAAACATTTAATTTCCACTCTTGAGTACCCCAAAAAAGGGTCCCAGTCTTAAAAAATATTTCGCCTCGTAACAATTTTCAAACGAGCTACGACGTGTGCAAGTGTTATCACCTCTATACGTGCGTAGTAGTATTATCAACACGTATGATGATGAACCGGAAGCTCCATGCCTACTCCAGAGGTTCTGAACCCGATGACTCAATTAATTAGACCAAATATAATATTTTGTTCTGGCTACGATATTCAATATGTCCGAATGACCAGTTCGGATAAATTTAAATTCTCTGTTACACCATACAGTTTCTCAGCTTTGCACTCCCTATTCTCCTACGTCCCATCGAATTTCTGAAGACTTTCCATACACGGTGAGTGTTCTACATGCGGTATCAGTGTCCAATCCAGTGCAGTTTAGCAATTTTAATAACTTTTGCTACGCTAACTTCGCCATTCATGGTGTTGAGCTCTTCGTTATGTATCAATCTCCACGCACCATTTTGATAAATAAGACCACATATTTCGCAGAGATTCTTTCTCTCAGAGGTACAGAGAACTCTTGAAGATGAAATAAATAAAACGGCTGGTACTGATGATGATACATATATAATAGATCTCATCTATCAAGTGTGAATGTTATAAACCGTTAAGCTATGAACTTTATGAATATGCATGCCTTGTCTATGCCGTTAAATACTCATATACTCCCCATAACTGTGGACACTCCCCATAAGCCACCTCCGTAGTGTCCAGCCCACACAATGGCCATGGAGTAATCTGACAGGCACACGACAAATATTTCCCTTATGCCACGCTTGATCTATAGAGAAACCTTTATTATATTGTTTTTAATTGACGCCACTCTTGGAAATTCATATACATTTTTTAGATACCATTGATACAATGAAAGAAATTATCGTTTTTTTCTCTTTTTTTTTTTGGTTGTATTTAACCATTGTTGAGAAGTGTAACATCAGTGGTAGGATCCAACGAGTTCTGTCCAACAATCTCGGTACAGTGCTGTTTAAGTCAGTGGCAAAAGGAAGTTTCCATTTAATCATTCCAGAGCATCCGAGATCTTTCTATTTTGCGTAGTCCTGTTGCGTTTTAAATAACCACACACTTTTAATTACATTATCCCTAAAGTTAGGACCCCATTGCATGTACAAAGTCCTGCCTCCTGGTTCTGTCCTGCACCAACTTATTCATTATTGTCTGATCAGTGACCCACAAGCCACCTTCCTATATTGATTTTGACTATTCAACTCCTATTCGAGCTTCTTGGGCACGTGGTGTTATAAAGGCAGGAAGTGAAGTTATTGGAAATATGGATTGTGTAGTATATTTCATTAATTGATTCATATGGTACCCGTCAAGATTTTGAAATGTACTCTGACAAGGGGGAGTCACTTAACCGTCGAAAGTGGAAAGAGATGTTGCAGACGGGAAAGGTGGTCCATGATACCAAATGATTACGGAAGCTGAAGCAGAAGAGACAGTATATACGAGTACATACATGGCATAACGTCGTCTCCCTGACAGGGTAGGTAGACAAGTGAGAGCATCAGACTTACTATCGAGACACACATATTTTGCCTCTTCTACTATACATCCATACACCTTTTCATACAGTTTTTAGTTTCTATGACTTTTTACATTTCGTTCTTTCAAAATATCATACACTCAATCCAACCATAATTTCCTTGGTATTCCTCTATCACTCTTTCCACTTACATTAGCACTGTATATTTGCTTTGTCTTTCTTCATTCATTCGTTCCACGTACTCAGCCCATTTCAGAGTGCTGTTTTTCGTCTTACTCAACACATCAACATTGTCTCCTCTATTCTTTTCAGTGCACGTATCTCTAATTCATATTTATAATTCATCCCATTCTACTGAAACTCTAATTCATCCCCATTCTCTGCTAACATTACTATTTCATCAGCATACAGCAATCCGCACACACTCTCACACACATTAAGGGTTTAAATTAAAATATAAGTACAACTCAAAATAATGTCTAAAAAAATTTAACCAAAAAGTGAAATAAACAGTGTTTGATAAAACAAATGACTACGACAGTCAAGGGGTTTTCATCATAAAAACAGTATTGTGAAGTTTGCTGGGAGTGTGGTTTCTTATTCTTATACATGTAAAAAAATCCCTAAAACTCCTTCTCGTGGCCTTTTAAGGTATGTCTTTAAAAATACGCTGAAGTTATTATTTTGTTATTTGATTAAGTATTTCTCGTTTTTATACCAAAATGTATTAAATTAGTGGTATATGAATGAAATAAGCTATTCGGAAAAGAAGAAACGTACCCGAATATGAATGTTTCGAATTCATGACATGTTTTAATTATCAATAAAGGAAAATAGAAAATATTAGAAGTCATTGATATTTTGACAACTCTGAACGAATAAATGTTGGCTCTTTATCTCGAAAGTGTTAAATTTAATTGAAAATAAAGTATTCGATTTTCCAGAAAGTAATTTCGTAGTTTTAGTTCAAATTGAAAAGCTTTACTTTTATTTTTAGATGTAACTTGCTCAAAAACGGTAGTTTTCGATATTTTAAGAATCTCAGAAATTTCTCATGTCGTAGAACGCCGATTATTTTCGATCAATGCCTTGATTTGGTAGGTTATAATCATTGATTTTTTGCCTAGAGCGGACACTGCCTTCGAGTGTCATACCACAATTTTTTAAACCATATTTAACACGCACGATCACTTAACATAGTGTATCGTCACCATACACTGTATATAAAATATATATAATTGTTTGTGTCGTATTTTTGCTTTTGCGATAATAACCTTTCCTTCCCTGTGTTGGGTATCTTCTACACGTTGCTTCTAATAACCATCAATATCTCTATAAATATAATAAATACAAGGTTAAGATTTTAGGTATTCCTCCATAATATATTTACGCATTGATTTAAAAAATAATATTAATAATAATCAGAATTCATCGACTACATCGAGGTGTTTTGTAAAGATCGAAAACAAATTCGCATTTAAACGCGGCGAGTGCCTCGTCTTGACGATAGGTGAATAGTATGCGGGAAGCGCGGCACTATATTCGCATCTCACTCTTGCATACTAGACTGAATTGCGAGGAGCTGAATTTTCTAAACGTCGCAAGCAAAGGCGTATGCACCGGGGTATGCGACTGACGTTCCGCGCCACTAGTTGCCTCTAGGCTTGCAAATAGGTTAGACGTACGCCCGTTCCGTGAGCGTTTTTTAATGTTTTCAGATGGTTTTTTAATGTTTTCAGCAAATAAATCTCAATTATTATAATTTTTAACTTCAATTATAATTAATTAAGGGGATTATCTATGAATGTTCTTATTTTTCCGATTTAAAATCGCTAATGTTTTATTGCGTGTTCACTACCCAACACCGTAACATGCGTATTATTTTTATCACCGTAAGGGAAGGGATAATAAAGCATCAAGCATCGAAAAATCTATTAATTTTTTTAACTGAAAAATTACCTTTTATAATAATATATATTCAGCATGTTTGAAATGAAGATAACTCTATCTGAGAAATAAGCTACGACCCTATCCGAAAAATAAGCTACGACTCTATCTAAGGAATAAGCTACGATTCTATCTGAGAAATAAGCTACGACCCTATCCGAGAAATAAGCTACGACTCTATCTAAGGAATAAGCTACGATTCAATCTGGGAAATAAGCTACGACCCCATCCGAGAAATAAGCTACGACTCTATCTAAGGAATAAGCTACGATTCTATCTGGGAAATAAGCTACGACCCCATCCGAGAAATAAGCTACGACTCTATCTAAGGAATAAGCTACGATTCTATCTGAGAAATAAGCTACGACTCTATCTAATGAATAAGCTACGACTCGATCTGAGAAATAACCTGATTTTTTAATAACCTTTTAGAATTCAATAATATTCAGAATTGATGAGAGAACACTGAAAATGACTGCGGTTTGTATTGTATTATTGTATTACAGTTTCGTTATGTATTGTACTTAGCCCAATCTGAAGAGCTTATTGTTATGTCACAATCTCTTATTGTCAACCAGAAAGATGTTAAAGAAATCTTTAGTGAAAATCATACTGGAACTTTTTTTTTAAATACTCCGTAACTTCTGAGTCTGAAGACATGTGTCATATCAACTAGGTCATGGAGGTCTTATGAACTAGTGATATAACTGATATATAGTAGACCGTTTGTCCCATGTAGAGTAGAATTATGTTTTTACAGATAGTAAAAATTTTAATTTTGTGAAACGCATCATGAAGTTGTTCTTAATACATCATCGTAGGGTTGTTTTCCACTGTTGTATTAATAAAACAATATACTCGTTTAAATGTATTGTGAATTTTACCCTGATCAAAATTATTAATAATCGGTTGACACCCCAAGGGCGATGATTAATCGACATTTTGGGAGACTGGAGATTTAAACTGTGCCAGTCTTTGCGTAGGATTATAATGTGGGTATAAAATAGCGTTATTATTGTTATTACTCCAACCCGAGTTATGGGGAAAATATGTTTAGGAAAAGAGAAAACGACACAAAGACAAAATTAAAACAGATTAACTAACGAGATTCAAACTCAAGAGTTTTTCTTTCCAGGAAACTGATCTTCCCGCTAAGTTTTTGCAGACAATTATACTCGTGTATTTATTTAGATAATACAGTTTGACTCCTCCAGCATCCATGATGTTAAGGGGGACCAAATTAGTCCCCATCCAGCGTAATCTATACTACAAGATCGAAATCTTCTTTATTTTTTAGCACAATGTCACGTGGAGACGAAACAGGAAATGCTCCAAAGGATTCATCTTCCTATGGCGTCACACACACACCAGAGTGCTAAAAGAATAGTAGTGACGGCTAACTTAAGGTCCGAAGGATTCATCTTCCTATGGCGACACACACACACACACACACACACACACACACACATCAGAGTGCTAAAAGGATTCATCTTCCTATGGTGACACACACACACACACACACCAGAGTGCTAAAAGGATTCATCTTCCTATGGCGACACACACACACACACCAGAGTGCTAAAAGGATTCATCTTCCTATGGCGTCACACACACACCAGAGTGCTAAAAGAATAGTAGTGACGGCTAACTTAAGGTCCGAAGGATTAATCTTCCTATGGCGACACACACATACACACACACACACACCAGAGTGCTAAAAGGATTCATCTTCCTATGGCGACACACACACACACACCAGAGTGATAAAAGGATTCATCTTCCTATGGCGACACACACACACACACCAGAGTGCTAAAAGGATTCATCTTCCTATAGCGTCACACACACACCAGAGTGCTAAAAAAATAGTAGTGACGGCTAACTTAAGGTCCGAAGGGTTCATCTTCCTATGGCGACACACACACACACACCAGAGTGCTAAAAGGATTCATCTTCCTATGGCGACACACACACACACACACACACACACCAGAGTGATAAAAGGATTCATCTTCCTATGACGACACACACACACACACCAGAGTGATAAAAGGATTCATCTTCCTATGGTGACACACACACACACACCAGAGTGCTAAAAGGATTCATCTTCCTATGGCGACACACACACACACCAGAGTGCTAAAATAATAGTAGTGACGGCTAACTTAAAGTCCGAAGCATTCATCTTCCTATGGCGACACACACACACACCAGAGTGCTAAAAGGATTCATCTTCCTATGACGACACACACACACACCAGAGTGCTAAAATAATAGTAGTGACGGCTAACTTAAAGTCCGAAGGATTCATCTTCCTATGGCGACACACACACACACACCAGAGTGCTAAAAGAATAGTAGTGACGGCTAACTTAAGGTCCGAAGTCACGGAAAAAAAATAATGACTCGCAGCGCAATAAATAAACTTATAAAGTGGCTTATGGAATGAAGATCAAACATCCTAGCAAGCTGACAGTACTTTCGCAATTCTCTTTTATTTATACATTGTATGGTTGAGTATGTAAATGACAACTTTATTGCCATACGGCACTCTCTTTCAACTAACCAGACAAACTTTACGTATATTCGTGACGATTGCTGGTTAATAGGTACAACGCTACTTCAAAAAAAAAATTGAAAAAAATACATTCAAACAAATTATTCGCAAGATCAACTAAGACTGGAAAAATAAAGGACGATGTAAAAGAAAATATAAGTAATTAGGAAACACATTTCGCCATTCAAGGAAGATGTAATATTTTTCAGTTGCTGTTTGAAGCAGACCAACGAAAATGAAAGTAATACTGCAGCCGGTAACAGGTTCCAGAGTCGAACGGCAAGACCGGAAGGAACGTCGTGAAGAAGGAGCGATGAACTGGAGCCAAAAGAAAATATCTACTTGAGCGTAGCCCAAGTCCAGGATGGGAGTGACGCTGAACATTTTCAGCACATTATAGCTCTAAAAAAAATTTGTCTGACGAAGTAAAGCACGAGCATGCACGAGATGTAAAATGTTTTCTCAATTTTGAGCCGAATGATTTGCTTGATAATTTAAGGTGTGATACTTAACTGCTTAATGGTATGAGAATTTTCTCGAAAAAATAAAGGATGAGGGTTCGAATCCCATTTACAGAAATATTATTTTGTTTTCATAATTTTTTGGAGAAGAAATATTTAATCCAACGTTTTTTCTGTTATTGAAAATAAAAAATCGCAAGACATTCAATAAAATTTATTTTTTTAATATATAAACACTATTGAACGGACAGTATCAAAATCTACTAAGACGATAATCTACACAGTATTCTAGTACAGTGCTTCCCAAATTGGGGGCCGCGGGGTTTCTCGTGGGGGTCGCGAAAATATTCAGTACAAAGTACAAATATTCATGTGAGTATTAAATTGTTTCATGTGAGTATAGTTTTTATTTAAATAAAAAGTTTTTAAGCAAGTTCCTATAATTTTGTGTTGAATATAAATATGTGTATTTTAATTGTAATAATTATTGCCAAATAAATCTTCAACTATAAAAAAAATGTTTTTTTGGGGGGGGGGGCGGGAATTAATTACTTCAGATTTAGGGGGCCGTTACATGAAAGTAATTGGGAAGCACTGTTCTAGTACACATTTTGATGTATGGCGGTGAAACGTGGACACGGAAAAAAATTATACAAGACGTTCTGGTGCACTGAGAAGAATAAATGGAGTGACAATGTGTGACAGAATATGGAATGAAGTGATATGGGATGAATGTGAACTTAAGGCTGATGTATTAAGAACGATAAAGAAGAGCACTCTGAGATGGTTTGGGCATGTAGAACGAATGAAAGAAAAATGTGAAAGGGAGGTGTGGTAGATGAAGACCAAGTAAAGTAAAGTTGGATCAGGTGAATGATATTTTGAAGCAAGGAAACGTAAAAAGTCAGAGAAATAGGAGGAGTTGAATGAAAAATTGTATGGATGTAAAAGAGGCAAAATATGTATGCAATGGGAAATGATGGTGCTCTCACCTTTCTTCCTACCCTGACAGGGAAACGGTGTGAGGTATATATTGAAAGCACGTGAAACAACAATGCCTTTTAGGAAAAAATATTTTAAATTTTTCCATAAAATATTTTCGATAATTTTTCTTATTTTTTTATTAAGTTGAAGGTCGACCTCCGTGGCCTAGTTGGCAAGACGCCAATCTTTCACCCAGGATTGTGGATTCGATTTCCGTTGACCTCCAGATATTTTTAAAAAAGGTTCCAATCTAATTTTCACTAAAGGCCTCATTGATACCTTTCTGGTTGGTGAAACGACCATATGGAAATAATTCTACCAAGTTGTACTGTTATATAGTGCAATACAATATGGAGGAAGCGAAAGTTATGAGTTTGAAGAGAAAAATATGGAGATCTATTCTTCCTGCTGACCTCGTAAGGTACATATAGTAGTGCGATGTTATGTGTGTACACCATTTTCTCATTGTGATGTTTTTAAACGTTTCCACAAAATATATTATGACAAAGCTGTAATTTTCTTTCAACACGAATTGCATATTCTTATAAGTTAATTCATTCGGCATTCCATCATATAAAGGAGACAATTTGTGCCAACAATAAAATCAAAGAAAAGGAGAGAGTGTAAAAATACTTGGAAAACAACTGTAGTACTAAATATTTAAGGAACTTAGTACAATCAATACATTCAGATTTGTGACTATAAATTAGTGGAAAATACTATATACTATAGTGCAAGTAGACACATTGAACGGGCGAGAGACTTATATAATACATTGAGTCAAGACCATGTGCGGCGCGGCGCATTCATATGAATTTTATAAAAGTGGCTTCCTATTATATCAAATAGTGGCCTTTTATTAATCCTGCATATATATGACTGACACTTTTTATCCTGCATATATATGACTGACACTTTTTATCCTGCATATATATAAGTGACACTTTTTATCCTGCATATATATTTATTTATTTATTTTTTCAAAACAGGCTTAGCCCAATTACTTTGAAAATACAAAACATCAAAAAAGAAGAAAAATTACATAGAGGAAAAAAAAAAAGTTAAAAAATTATATAAAAATAAAAAACTCAAACATATTACACACACAAACATATTACACACATATATTCACAGTCATTTAGGTATGTTGATGAGTGCCTTCTAACGCGCTCAATCTAAGAAGAAAATTTACTTTTGCTTTTGGTAATGTGATATGAAATATGTCAATATTCGAAGCAGTCCCGTTCAGAAGAGTTAAGGCCCTTCCAACAGGCATAGCGGCTGGAAGACCCGTTCTTGCGTATGTTATTGAGAACAGTTCTTGCCGGCGCAGTCTAGTGTAATTGTTAGGAACATTTAACGCTAATCTTTGTAGACTGACACTTTT
This sequence comes from Odontocerum albicorne, assembly GCA_949825065.1. Lineage (NCBI taxonomy): Eukaryota > Metazoa > Arthropoda > Insecta > Trichoptera > Odontoceridae > Odontocerum > Odontocerum albicorne. Next base: position 3,772,667 of record OX463851.1, on the reverse strand, counting down.
TATCCTGCATATATTCGTATATAACTGACACTTTTTATCCTGCATATATATGACTGACACTTTTTATCCTGCATATATATATAACTGACATTTATCAAATTTTCGATTGAACAGCTTTCTCATTTATTTAACACTTCATTGTAAAACAATCTGGCGGGCTTATTTCCAATTGGCAATCTTTTCCAACCAACCAGACAAAAAATAATAATGATGTTTGTAATTTATTTAGTCCGATCTTGTGCTACCCTGATGATGAGGTGATAACCTTGAAACCGGTAGGGTTATACCGTTATATAAAGTGGAATAAATAGTGTTGGAATAAACAAATTAGAATGTATTTAAACCTCTACAGCAGAGGTTCCCAACCCCGTGCCCGCGGGCACCATGGCGCCCGCGGAACGATTCGTATGTGCCCGCCACTATTCGACAGACAGAATTTTTTTTTCACATATCGAGCCAATTGTTTCCTTTTGTATCAATCATTTTACTTGCCAAATAAATGTAAAGGAAATGGCCGCATGTATTGCAGATTTTGTTCAAGGTAAGACAGAAGAACTAGAGTTAGAAATTTTGGACCTTAAGAATGATATTTTGCTAAAATCCTTAATATCAGAGAACTTTTGGAATACAGTGGACAGAGAAAAGTTCCCATTTTAAAAAAAAAGCGGCATATAAAATTGAATCATTTTTCGGTTCGACATATTTATGCGAATCATTGTTTTCAAACATGAAATGAATAAAATCAAGATATAGATCTCGACTCATCGATGAGCATCTTTATGATTGTTTGCTAACAGGATTATCTGCTATCGTCATACTCTCCTAATTATGAGTATGAGGCACTGGCCAATGCCAATGATATGCAATGCCAAAGATCACATTGACATATTGATATTATATTTTTTTATAAAATGTTTTCTTTGTATTTGTGTTTTTTGTTTACTTTGTTTACGTTTTGTAAATACATTTCTCTGTGTGTATGCAATTTGAATAATAATTTTATTATTTTGAAACATTTTAGTTTATTATTTATTAATAAATTATGAATATAAGAAAATAAATTATGGGAAAATGAGAAGTTATGGAAGGAGTTTGTCGATTAAAAATAGGTGGTGCCCGCCACCCTACCGATATTTTAGAATGTGCTCTAGAGTACAAAAAGGTTGGGAACCCCTGCTCTACAGTGTTAATGCCTTGATTATAAAAAAAAAATTACGAAAGTTATATGTTCACAAAAAAAGAAAAAAAAATCCAGGAACAATACAGATTGTAAAAGTAAAAGTGAGATATCATCAATCAAAGGGAAAAGAAAGTAATGAAATTGACGTCGTGTTACTGACTTGAAATTAATTTTAGTTTGTACGTAGTTCAAGAGTCTCGCTGCATGGACAGTGAAGGGTGACTTAAAGAAAGGAGAGCGGTGGAAAGTCAACAAACCATCTCTGTTTGAACGTGGCGTAAGTCCGTGATCGGAAATAGTGAATATTCTAGGTGAGATGAGATGGGTTGCGGGACAGATAAGGATATACCATAATACAATAGTGACAGTAACATATGTGAAGTGTGCGTCTATTTTTCACGTTCAATTAGATCAACTCCAACTCCTTGTATGAAGTTATGTGATGTGATTGTACTTTCTCAGGTAAAAATGAATCTCAGTTTCTTTTGTAGGACTAAGGCTCGGTTGTTATTTTAACCTAAATATTCTTTCTAGGGCGCAGCCCCTTTTTTGCTATCAAACAGTTATACAAGTGAATTGCCTCAATCAAACAAAAATCGAAATAAATCAAACGAATTTCTAGTAAACATTATAAACGTAAGTTCTTTACTAAATGTATTCCCATTTTCTTTTAAGATTTCAATTTGGAAATTTCCTTTTTCTAGTAATCAGTGATATCCTGAAGAGGCAGAACTTTGAAATAGCCACTCAACAAAAAAAACATTGACCTCTTTCTCGGATCATTTCCTTCCACCACACGCCCATCTTAAAACATTTATCTTTCAACAACTCTATCTCTCTTTAAAACACGATTTCTGGCTATTTTTTCGGCTCTTCTTAAGGCAGGATGTTAAAGTAACCATATTTTGTAACAAAAAGGGAAAAAGACGAACGATTGATTTTATTTTTTTATTTTATTCCCGTTATATTGTACTGTATACAATGAGTGTAATACAATGCAATATGACAGTAAAAAATGAAATTTCGAAACCTAAATATAAATTAAATTAATACGCTCACCAATTGTTGCAACAAAGCTCCATCGTATTTTTAACGAAACTTAACAGAAAATCTGAACGAAAAAATCACAATGGATCGCAAATCTGCTTTTGCAGGTTCATTCCATAGAAAGGGTTCAGAAAAGATTTCTCCGTTGTCTTTGTGAGATCTGATAGTGTGGATATTATCCCAGGCTTTATTTTAGTGTTTTCTTACTGGGGATGCTTAGTTAGATTATGGAAGATCTCTCCGATTGGGTGCCCACTTTTTTTTATTGCTCATCCAGTTGATCCATCCGTCTTGAACAGTCTTTATTTGTATGTTCCGGATAATTATCTGAGACAGCACACCAAAAGATTGTTCAATCAGCCTATAAATCTAACTAACATGCCTTTGCCAATACTGTTAGGTAGAGCGATCACACTTTTTAACCGTGTATCCCCTCATCTGAGTATATACTATATATTAGGCGTATCCAGAAAATAAGTGTACTGAGGCTCTCACGACCGAATGGATTTTACTTTCGACATGTTGGCTACACTTCCGTGTAGCCTGACCCTTCCCCTCCACAACGAGACCGGTTCGAGGTCAGTACGTTGAGAAGTGTCGACGCGACAACACGTTTCGTGAAAAATGTCAATCCAATCTCCCGCCAAGTGCGAAATAAATAATGCCGGGCAAGAGTTTTTGAGGCGCTGCAAACTCCATGGAGATGAATTTCTCCGCTCCATCGTTACTGGAGACGAAACTTGGGTTTCACACTACACGCCTGAAACCAAAAGGCAGTCTCAACAGTGCCGTCACACCTCTTCACCCTCCGCCAAAAAGTTCAAAACCACAATTTCAGCCAAGATAATCATGGCATCCGTGTTTTGGGACTGTCAAGGCATAATTTTAATTGAATATATGCCTCAAGGAGAGACCATCAACTCTGTAAGATACTGTGAGACCCTAAAAAAATTGCGAAGGGCGATTCAGAACAAGAGGAGAGGCATGCTGACAATGGGAGTCTGCCTGCTACACGACAATGCCAGACCACACACGGCCAACGCCACGAAAGAACTGCTCGCCTCGTTTAAATGGGATGTCCTGAACCATCCCACGCATTCCCCTGACCTAGCACCTTCAGATTACTATCTCTTTACCTCCCTGAAGCTGCACATGGGTGGAAAAAAGGTTTTCAACCGACGAGGAGGTAAAGGAGGAGGTGGAGCAGTGGACGGAGGGGTTGGCGGGAAACTACTTCGAGGAAGGCATCAAAAAGTTGATACCCCACTTCACCACCTGCATTGAGAGGAATGGCGACTATGTCGAAAAATAGCTTACACATGTACTACGGTAACCACGTAATTTTTTTGTTTAAATAAAAAAAAATTTAACCTACAAAAATTCAGTACACTTACTTTCTGGATATGCCTCGTAGTACGTGTTTTAAGTGTCGCTCAGCTCCTTTAGGAAAAATTCTTAAATTAGTGTAGTACTTGAAATAATCTCATTTTTTATGTTATTTAAAACGCCCTATTTTGTAAGAATAGTTTAGTGGAACATGTACATGGTTTATATAGGATGAATCTTTATTTTGTATATACTCGTATATTCATTCATGGTACGAATTAGGAAAATATGTTATGTACAATGGACTATAAATAATAAATAAATCGAGTTCCCTTTAATGCAACATAAGACACGCAACCTACTCGTATTTTTAAGTAATTAGAAACAGACACCGAAAATTGGATAGGTATTAACAACATGTAAGGATATAAATACAGGAGCAAGTGTGTTGAATCTTCGTTTTTTCCAACTTTTAACAATGTTTTTTAAAAAAAATATATACTTTTCGTATTCTCTACCACCCGTGTTCACGCTACTCTTTCATAATAATATACATTCAGCACGTTTGACATGAAATTTTGTCATAATGACATTTATCCGAGGAGAACGACACTTATTTCCAGATAACACATTAAGATATTTTACAGATATAGAAAACTCGACCAAAACAGTTTAATTTTGATGCTTAAAATCCCAGAAAATCCTGACTTTCATATGAGCACCGTACACAAGGTAGAGTATGTGGGAGAAATCCCTATAAAACTTTTTTAGCTGACGTCTAAAATTTCTGTCCCTTTTTGACATCTTCTCTGTTCTATCTTTCCTCTCTCCCTTACGAGCACACATCTGATCTGTAGAACAAAAAAGCACATACCGTAATAGTCGCCACCATTTGCACGCCGAATGGGCTCTTGCAGCGTAACCTTTTAAAGTTTATAATGGCGCCGCATTATCTTGCCAACGGTTTTTTCAGTACTACTCGCGAGGGAAAGATTAGGAAGGCGTTATGTATTTTCATGGTTGCCAAAACTTCCGATCGATAATATTTAATTTTTTTATTAATTATTTTGCATGTTAGATATCAATTATTCTACAATACAATGGACTATAAGGCACACGTCATATTCAAACATTCATAAGTTTTTAGCATGTTTTTTTATTTTTTTATCGGATAATTTAAAAGGAATTGTTAATCTTTACTATTGAGAATTTAAAAGCAGACAATATAACGAGTGATGAAATTTTAGTTTGCTACTCAAGAGTCAAATATTTAAAAACAACACGCATATCAACGTCATTTTCCTGATGGGCATTGTCTAGCAAGCTCGACGATTAGGAGATTAATTTGTAATTTTCGACAGCAGAGATTAATAGTCTATTTGCCTCCAGCCGGAATACCACGCACTGTCCGCACTAATGAGAATATTCAAGGGATGCTATATAGTAGTGTTGCTTGCTGATGATCAAACAGCTTCAACATTCAGCTCAGCTCGAAATATCTTGAACGAGACTGTAACAAATCTTAAGAATCGATTTGCATTCGATTCGGAATAAAATACAGTCATTTAAAAATTGAAGTTGCAAGATCCACAACATCACCTTGAACAGAAGAATTATAGCGCAACTTATGGGATATCCTATTTAAAATTTAGATATCTTCATTAAGTTTCTATCAACATTACTTAAAGAAGACAAAAAAAAGGGAAAATATTTTCATGTCAAATTTATCAACGGGCAATACACTTTCATGTCAAATTTATCAACGGGCAATACACATAAAGACAAAACAAAGCTGCTGACTGTAGGCCGAGCGCAACACCAGATGAGAATAGTGATGTCGGGTAAACCACTAAAGAACACCAAGGAGTTTGTCTACCTCGGGAGCAAAATAACATGGGACGGTCGGTCCAAGAGTGAGGTCGACAGCCGTATACATCAGGCTAGACTTGCATTTAATAAAAGGTCGAAAATAATAGAATCAAATAATATAGACCTAAAACTGAGAATACTCCTCATCAAGACCTATGTATGGAGTATCTTGATGTACGGCTGCGAGACATGGTGCCTATCCGAAAGAGATAGACGAAGACTAGAGGCTTTTGAGATGTGGTCCTATAGAAGACTATTAGGAATTTCCTGGAGAGACCGCATCACAAATGAAGAGGTTCTCCAACGAATCGAAGGAGGAAGGCACCTGCTCAGGATCCTATCCGAAAGGCGTGCAGGATGGATCGGTCATATAATACGACAAGAGGGCCTCTTGCATGCCATAATGGAGGGTATGACCAAGGGGACAAACTCTAGGGGACGCCCACGCCGAGAGTAGCTGGAGGACCTGTTGGTGGACGTGCGCTGCTCAACATATACAGATTTAAAAAGAGCCGCACAGGACAGGGAGGAATGGAGGAGAAGAGTTGAAATTGCTGCAAATCAGTCTTAGGACTGCAACCACGGAGAGAATACACTCGTAGAAATGTGATTCATTATCTATATAACATATGTTACATGTACCAAACCATCTCTTCTAATACGTTCCTATTTTTAATTCTTCTTGTAATATTTATATCTTGTAATATTTATATCTATTTTTCATTTCGTTAATGTCTTATATTGTTTTACAAGAAAGTTACGACTTCTGTGGTCTAGTTCAGGGGTCTCCAAACTACAGCCCGCGATGCAACACCGGCCCGCGAGCACCACCAACCCGGCCCGCGGTAGCGGGCCGGATACCGGGCATATCCTGTCATCGTTTATTTTGATTACATTGTAAAATTTACAATGTAAGTAAATCATACAAAAATAGATATCTCACTCGCCGGCTAGTCCCAATACGAAAATTTGCGCGAAATTCAAAACTACAGTATGTTGGTATGATGAGCTAGCCAGGTCATAGCCCTTGGGACTAAGTGGAGGAGTCAGTGTGGCCCTAAGGCTAAAAAGTTTGGAGACCCCTGGTCTAGCTGATAAAACACACGTCGTCCGAGATCGGAGAGTAGCTCGATCATATGAAACTCGTAAGATATTTCCGCGACAACTTTATTGCAAAATATGGATTTCATCCACATTTTTAAGGGTATGCTTGGATTTTACTCCTTAAGCATTAGAATATATCTACACGCATGTTTACACATATGTAAATTGTTAACAGGATTTAAAGCAAACCCCTCCTTTATTGACAAACTTTCGTTAAATGTACTGGAAAATGATTTACGCCATCGTGAATTAATATTGTTTTCGGTGTCGTATTCACGAACTGGGTTGAACTGGGTTGGAGTATCATCACTTGTACACTGTACGACCTAGTTGAGTGACTATTTGCATATCGATATACTATAATCCTTATCTTGGTGAATAAATTAAGGATCGAGCTCTTGAATAAACTTTGAAGGTATAATTGAGTCACTTCATGTTAAACCATAAGTTTCCTCTTCGCCATTTTATTATATTAAAACATGAGTATATGTTCCTTTTGACATTTTATTATATTGAAATTTGAGTATGTGTTCTTCTTGTCATTTTTTTAAATAATATTAAAACATGAGTATCTGTTCCTCTTGCCATTTTATCATATAATATTATAACATGAGTATCTGTTCCTCTTGCCATTGTATTATATAATATTAAAACCTGAGTATCTGTTCTTCTTGCCACTTTATTATATTAAAACAATATCTAATATACACCAATATTATAAAATGGCAAGAAGAACACCTCTTGCCATTTTATTACGAGTATATTAAAATATGAGTATCTGTTCCTTTTGTCATTTTACTATATAATATTAAAACATGAGTATCTGTTCCTTTTGTCATTTTACTATATAATATTAAAACATGAGTATCTGTTCCTCTTTCCATTTTATTATAAAAAAACATGAGTATCTGTTCCTTTTGTCATTTTACTATATAATATTAAAACATGAGTATCTGTTCCTTTTGTCATTTTACTATATAATATTAAAACATGAGTATCTGTTCCTCTTTCCATTTTATTATAAAAAAACATGAGTATCTGTTCCTTTTGTCATTTTACTATATAATATTAAAACATGAGTATCTGTTCCTTTTGTCATTTTACTATATAATATTATAACATGAGTATCTGTTCCTTTTGTCATTTTACTATATAATATTAAAACATGAGTATCTGTTCCTCTTTCCATTTTATTATAAAAAAACATGAGTATCTGTTCCTTTTGTCATTTTACTATATAATATTAAAACATGAGTATCTGTTCCTCTTTCCATTTTATCATAAAAAAACACGAGTATCTGTTCCTCTTGCCATTTTATTATATTAAAACAAGAGTATCTAATATACAATACATCAATATTATAAAATGGTAAGAGGAACACCTCTTGCCATTTTATAATATTGATGTTTATTTCTCTTATAATTTGATGATAATTGGTTAAACCTGTACCAAATGTAAAATAAATAAAATAAAAAAACATTCGAGGAAGGTGATGTCCCTACTAGCGCTACTGGCGCCTCCTTCCCTTTACTATTTACCGTTAATGGGCAAATGCTTTTGGGTCTGAAAAAAGTCTCTGTATAATTAATCTCCAATTGCGTATTTCACAACCTGTATTACGTTCACTTTCATCACCCTATAGTTCCTACGTTCCATCAGGAGTACAAAGACGCCATATAAAACGCTTCCATCGAAGTCGGTACTCAGTCCGCCAGTTCACATCCTTCCACTTGAGACCAACATTGCGAATCTTTTCATCGTTATACTAGTACGAGTATATTGTATTGGATCGGAGCCTGGTTCATCTAGTTCAGCTTGTAGGGTACCCACGTCCCTAAAATATTGTCAACATGCAGGGTCAACGACCGATGAATCAACCTCTGGATATGTACAATTGTCACATACCAGAAACGTCAACAATGTTTACACGCAAATAATATTTACATCGCATTCCAAGGTAGAAAGAGAACATATCACGCCGTCTCGCCGTTTCGACAATAAATATCCTACCCACTGTAGTATCCGCAGCGCTTGCGACCACCTCAACACGCGCAGAAGTGAGATCGAGATATACCTCGGACGCATTCACGCGTCCCGTTCTGAAATTCTATATATACCTACTTATCGATGAATAAAGGCACTTGTTATTATTCACTTGACCATTAATTTCTGTTTACTATTTATTATTATTCACTCTCACTTTTACCGCATTCCTGAATCGACGTATTTTATTTTAAATACAAACAAATCAAAATCATCACGACGTATCAAATTAAGCATCCCGCTAAATTGATGACCCCGAACGAAGAGCAACACAGAATTCGACTAAAGCGAATACAGAGATGTCAACAACATCATTATCAGCACGTCCTACTAGGACACAAGCTAAAAGCTTTTCTTAACTAGGGTTTCTCCTAACCCTACTGTTCCGCGATAAATAGGCTAATCAAACGTTAATGTATTTTTGAGTTTAATTTATATTCGTTATTTTACTATACGCGTGTGACATATTCTTGGAAAATTCTTAGGTATACTAATCAAGTCTTCAACCTTTTATATCATTTAGAAGTGTAATAATCATAAAAAATATATTTATTTTTTATGTAAAGGTTCCGTGAGACACGACTACTATTATTTCGAGGATCCCGCAAGAGTGAAAAGGTCGAGAAACGCCGGTCTGATAGTCTCTCACGGACGAAACATCAGAACTTTTACCGAGTACCTGGCGACATCCTCAATAAGTGACGTCCACTTTGATTTACAGTAGATTCTCGATTATGCGGGGTGGTAGGGAACCAAATTAACCTGGATAAAAAAGCCTGATGATCTCCGCTAAAAAAATTAAAAATATATCGGGAAAAAAAAAACAAAAACTTGGTGAGACACCGTTTTATTTCAAATACGAAAGGAAAGAAGTTTGTTTTTTTCTTTTTGCTTTACGACAAATTAAGCTAAGTAGATTTCGCAAGATTAACTTGTGATGACGAGAGTATATATCAAGTGGCTTTCACACACTATTTTCTTCCATTAAAACGAATAAAAAATATTGTTTTCTAATTATGCATTTAACTTTGCTTTGAGTGTGAAATTACCAAAATTATTATTTTACACACTTTTGTCGACTTATTACCATAGAAAAATATTTTTCAATGATTTTTTTAACGAGAAAACTCATTGTATGATACGTAAAAAATTAACGTTGGGATGTAAGAACACCTAATTAATTAGCACTTTGAGCATATGACCACGGCGCAAACCGCTTAATTTACAATACTTTATTGATTCATATTAATAGCTTATAATCAAACACTCGCTTTCAATATTTTATTTAAATTAACAATTCCTCTACAACCTCCACGGCCTTGGTAGTGAGACGCTTGTTTTACAATGTGGAGGCTGCGGGTCTCATATCTTTTGGTATCCATTTTTTTTAAGGATACCAGTCTAGTTTTCGCTTCAGGCATCTTAAATATATTTCTAAAGAGATTGTCACATGTTAATAAACTCACCAGGTATATATAACCTTTATACAATAAGAGTATAATATACTACAATAACCCGTTTTAGTCAAGATAGGGAAAGGAAATAAATTGGACAGATTAGAGGCCCTAGAAATTTCTAAATCAGTGCATCGAGGTGAACATCTGGCCAACAGATATATCCCAAGAATCTCTCAGCTGCTCGCCGAGGTTGTTCCATCCCTCCCTCAACACCCAGTCCCCAACCCGAATGTTTACCGTTAGAAGCGTGTATCTCGGTTCTAGTTCGAACATAATTCAGTCTGGTTTGTGCTCTCCTGATGATGAGGTGAAAGTATTGAAACCGGTAGGGCTATACCGTTACAAAAAGTGGAATAAACAGTGTTTGATAAAACAAATTGCAATGTCTTTAAACCTCCACAGTGTTAATGCCTTAACTATAAATAATATATTTTTAGATTGTTATTGTTTCTGTGGATTTTGTATTGTAACTGGTGTACAAACGGCGAAAATTATTTTTATTGATAGTGTGTAACTGCAAACATATGTCTGGTGTATTTTTCTTCACTTAACAAAACATACCTTGCTAAGATACGTTAAATTTTACCTAGGAAAGTTTTGTGGAAAATATAAGCCTTAATACTCGTTGCTTTTTAATGTCTTCAGGAGTATTTAGGTCATGCAGATGGAATATTTTAAATATTCATTAATTATCACCGGTTATTTCAATAGCATAGGAGTTTGTTGAATTATTAATTATCACCGGTAATTTCAATAGCATAGGAGTTTGTTGAATTATTAATTATCACCGGTAATTTCAATAGCATAGGAGTTTGTTGAATTATTAATTATCACCGGTAATTTCAATAGCATAGGAGTTTGTTGAATTATTAATTATCACCGGTAATTTCAAAAGCATAGGAGTTTGTTGAATTATTAATTATCACCGGTAATTTCAATAGCATAGGAGTTTGTTGAATTATTAATTATCACCGGTAATTTCAATAGCATAGGAGTTTGTTGAATTATTAATTATCACCGGTAATTTCAATAGCATAGGAGTTTGTTGAATTATTAATTATCACCGGTAATTTCAATAGCATAGGAGTTTGTTGAATAATTATCTTGTTCTATGAATTGGCGTCTACCAATTTAAGTTTTTTTTCATTTCTTAAAAAATACGACCTGACCTCAGATGGCCATACAACTTATGTAGAACTTTAGCATCTCGGATTATTTTTCTCTAATCCGATCGATCACTCGCTGGTTTCTGCGAATTCAATTTGTCTTTTTATTAATAACTAGCTGTACCCGGACCACGCGTTACTGTGGCGCAGTCTGGTTAAATGGAAAAGAAAGAAAAGAGAAAGCACACATTTCTAATATGTCTAATTTCACAATGCTTGTGGATATACAATATTTTTTATGTCTTTCAGCCACTCTCAGTCTGTCGCGTTCATTCTCTTGAGAACAAAGCAGATCTCAAGCTGCAGAACGCGATCGCCGTGCTCGCAACCGCGCATTCTCAAGTCTGGCTGTACGTCGCTCTGCTGCTTCCTATGCATTTTGATGAACTAAAGCAGGTCGATTGCACTGAAAAAGAAGAAAGAAAGTTATAACTAAAACATATAAAATTGCGAAAAATTAAAAAAGGAACTGAATAATATTGTTAAGTTCGTAGACGTCTTTGTTCTTGGCGGCAAGAATAGCTCGTTCACTCGGCCAATCGTGATTCTTATAATTAATTTGAATATTGGGAAATCCTTTTTTAACCAATTCTTCTTTTGACGTCACTAAATTGCAGAAGTTATGAGACAGTGAAATTCGTCCTGATGTCATAACAACCGGCACCTTTCCGTTCCCAATTTCCAGCAATTGACGTGAGAATATCTCAGCTGATCGATCGTTTTGCAGCTGGACACGCATTTGTCAAATACTTGTCAAATAGGAGTATTGTTAAGGAAATATTTGTCAAATAGTATTGTTAAGGAAATACAGAGATAATTGGAACTAATTAAATGTTAAGAAAAGAGAGATATTATTGGAATTAATTAAATGTTAAGGAAAGACAGATAGATAATTGTAACTAATTAAATGTTAAGGGAAGACAAAGAGATAATTGTAACTTATTAAATGTTAAGGGAAGACAGAGAGATAATTTTAACTAATTAAATGTTAAGAGAAGACAGAGAGATAATTGTAACTAATTAAATGTTAAGGGAAGACAAATAGATAATTGGAACTAATTAAAAAAAATCTCCATTTCTACATACGATTTGATAGATTTTGAAATATAAACATAAATATAAAATTAAATTATATATAAAAAAGATACTTTTGATATTCCTACTGACCTCTTTCAGCCACTATCAGCCTGTCGCGTTCATTCTGTCGAGAACGAAGCAGTTCTGAAGCTGCAGAACGCGATCGCCGTACTCGCAACCGTGCATCCTCAAGTCTGGCTACACGTGGCTTTGCTGCTTCCTCAACATTTTGATGAACTAAAGCAGATCGATTGCACTGAAAAAGAAGAAAGAAAGTTATAACAAAAACATATAAAATTGCGAAACATTAAAAAAGGAACTAAATAATATTGTTAAGTTCGTAGACGACTTTGTTCTTGGCGGCAAGAATAGGTCGTTCACTCAGCCAATCTTTATTCTTATAATTGTTATGAATATTGGGAAATACTTTTCAACCAATTCTTCTTTTGACGTCACTAAATTAAAGACAAATTTGCCCCAATACGTTTAATATTTGTAACGACGTTCAGTAATTTTAATTATTTTATCGACTTTAATGTAAGGCTCGATTTTAATAAATAGCAAGTTATATAGGTAAATACATTACAAAAAACTAACAATAGTGACAAATTAATACATCTTGTTACAAATTAGCAAAAATTTGTCAGTTCGTTAAAATTAAATGTGACGTTTGTCAAAAATTTACATACCAGCACTACGCCGTCTCTCTGAACCACATGATCGCGTCCCTCCAAGAGGTCAATTCGCGATATGATTTGAATTCAAATGAAAATCAATCAACACAATTCAATTTCACCGCTAATTGAACTGAAAAATAAGTTAAAAAACTAAGTGAAACAGATATTTTTAGAGCTACATGTCAACGACGCACATTACGAAATGACGCATAAATTATTTAGTATAGCGAGTGTTTTTACGTCCAAGCAGATGGCGCTATTTGTCAATAAACGTATTTGAAAATTTAATATTTATTATTTAAATATTTATTATTAAATATTTAATTATTAATTATTTAATATTTCATTATTTAAAATTTATTATTTAATATTCAAAATCAAAAGGGAACTGTCAAAATTTCAAAGCAATCCGTGAAGAATTTTCGGAGTTGGGAGATTTTTAATTAACGAACATTTACATTTTTATTTATATAGATATTTAATATTTAATATTAATTCCGAAACGTCGAAAATGCAATGTGACATAACTGTCAATGAGAATTGTTTAGTTTGCGTGTGTCGCTGCAAGAGGCGCTCCCGTTATTTCGTCTGATTTATAAACTTTTTTATGCACAACCATATATAAAAAAAATATATAAACATTTTCGTATACAAATGCAACCTTTTGTCAAAATTTCAAAGCAATCGGTGAAGAACTTTCGGAGATAAGAGATTTTTAATATACGAACATTAACATTTTTATTTATATAGATAATTAAAGGACAATTTACATAGACAATTTATATAACAATTTTGTAATGAGTTTGAGAGTATTATTCTCATTAACTACCTATGTAGAAAGGAGATTTTAGCCATAGTCTCTGATTTTTTCTCTACGAACCACATTGTACTTAACATTTTGCCAAATATCAAAGGCAAAATGAGCGGTGCCAATAGTTTAAAGACGTGTGTCTGAAGTCAACAAACCGACTTGAAAAGTTACCAAAACGCGCTACAAAGTCAATTTTGCGTTAGTCGCTGACTTGTGCAGAGCTTATGAATATTAGGGGTGGTTGGCTTAAGATCGTGTGAGGTGGAGAGCTATTATGAGAAACAGTCAACGTGCTGCGAACATTCGTTAGCGTAACCAGATGGCTCAGCGGGATCCACATGTCTATAAAATATCATTGTGGGAGTCTTTGATTGAGCTACTTTCTCATAGAAGATCGACGTTGAGTAGCCGTTCGAGATTGACGTCGAAATTAGTAAAATATTTCCAACTACCAAACCCGGCAAGACGACTATCGACTTTAAACTCAGACATAATTTCACCTGAATTTAATATAAAAATAAATATTAATATTATTTTGGCGCTAATGAGTATGAATTTCATTTTACAAAATCATCTTTTGTGATATTTATGATAAAACCATAGCTTTTTAGGCAAAAAAGGAATATTCGAAATAAAGTAGTCAATTTATCTTTGTCTTATTTTCGTCTTTTTCGAATCCATTTCAGATGAATTTCTGATAGGAAACTATTCATCAGCTTCCGTGGTGCAGTAATTCCCTAATGCACCTTGCAGACTCTGGCTCCAGGAACAATAAGATTGCTCTTCCATAGTCATCCAGCGCACCCCATTGTGTTAGCACTTGACATTGGCGCGATGCAGTCCCGTTCATTATCTTTATTCAACTCCCAGTGCTTTTTAATCTAAGGGGCCTTAATTTGTTATTTGTCTTCTCTTGTGTAGAATCTCTCTTGGATTTTCAGATTCCTTGTATATGATACAATCTCAGTAGTAACCTGGTGGATCTTCTTCAGTTCTCCTAGAAATGAATATATTTGACATTCTTCTACGATGTGACTGACAAACTTAACCATTTCACACGAGCATAACGGAGAATTAACGATACCACAGCTTTGTAATGCATGTGTATTATAACCGTGGCCACATTTACTCGTAACACGATTCAGGATAAACCATAATCTTCGCTCGCCAGCCAGCGCGCACCTCTACGGTGGAGATTTCTGCCCAGAACCGATTCCACTGCTGCCACCAGTTATCTGGTAGGCTCACATTCTTCTCAGCTGATCGTTCTTCCTCGACCCAGAAATATTGTCGGGATCCAAAGGGATTCAAAGGATGACAGAACACATGCATGTGCACAGTAACGATATTGAAATGAACTTTTTGAATCGGGAGCAATCATATATTTAAAAAATTCACGTACATATACTGGTTTGGTAAATACATTGGTGTGCCTTACAGTCCATGGGATACGCAACATCTACCTCCAACACCATAACATACTTCTAAATCATCTGTCATGTTTTTTTTCCTTCTTTCTTGTCGTCTATATTTTCGTTCCTTACAATACTACAATATATAGAGCGAGTGAATAGTTGCACCTTCAGAAATGCTCTGAAGTGTTACCTTCTAAATAGTTGTTGATTTTTTGTGACTTGGATTCTTTGTTTTTTCTCTTTTTGCTTGCGATGAATCGGGGGTTGTGTGTGTGTGTGTGCGTTGACTTTATATAATATAATTTTTATATTAATGTTTATTTATTTAAATTTTTCGAATTGAATAATAATTTGTATGCATGAACATCATTTTCCAGGTGTGATTTAATTCTGATGAAATTTGGACTCATCAGCTTTCCTCTTTGTGGGGTTACTTTGTTGTTTTTTTCTGCCATTTATTGATTTTCTGTTTTTTTCCTAATCTTCATGTACAAAGGTGTGGGCTGACAAACATCTGATGTCCTCGCGGCCGGGCTCACCCTATAGTGGGGGGTTGTATCTCGATCGGGGAGATGTTACAAGATGAGCCCAGACCTTTTGATAGCTTCTATCTTAAATGTTTTTTCTGCTAATTATCTTAAGATATATGTGCAATTTCGGAATGTATTTGTATATGTACATACGTTGCTATCAATAAAACTATATTTATTTATTTGAATCATTAGAAAATACAGTAGATGGATTTTAGTTTTCCTAAGTGTAAACCAGTTTATTGAAATCTTCATAATTGGTATTGCTGATTTTTCCATTTTGCCTTGTTTTCGAATCTCTGATTCACCTAGACGAAGTACTCGTAGATAATTTTGCTAACATCGAACTATGTTAAAGAACCTATGTACGAGTATTATAAGTATAATTAAAGATCAATATAATAAGTACGAGTAGTGGCATTGCATCCAAAAATGGGTCTGGGAACATTGAATGAATTGGTTACATTGAAATAGAGCAGGACGTGACAAGTATAGTTCGTATAAGTAAAGATCAATATAATAAGTACGAGTAGTGGCATTGCATCCAGAAATGGGTCTGGGAACATTGAATGAATTGGTTACATTGAAATAGAGCAGGACGTGACAAGTATAGT
Organism: Odontocerum albicorne; assembly: GCA_949825065.1. NCBI lineage: Eukaryota > Metazoa > Arthropoda > Insecta > Trichoptera > Odontoceridae > Odontocerum > Odontocerum albicorne. Next base: position 3,756,350 of record OX463851.1, on the reverse strand, counting down.
TCGTATAAGTAAAGATCAATATAATAAGTACGAGTAGTGGCATTGCATCCAGAAATGGGTCTGGGAACATTGAATGAATTGGTTACATTGAAATAGAGCAGGACGTGACAAGTATAGTTCGTATAAGTAAAGATCAATATAATAAGTACGAGTAGTGGCATTGCATCCAGAAATGGGTCTGGGAACATTGAATGAATTGGTTACATTGAAATAGAGCAGGACGTGACAAGTATAGTTCGTATAAGTAAAGATCAATATAATAAGTACGAGTAGTGGCATTGCATCCAGAAATGGGTCTGGGAACATTGAATGAATTGGTTACATTGAAATAGAGCAGGACGTGACAAGTATAGTTCGTATAAGTAAAGATCAATATAATAAGTACGAGTAGTGGCATTGCATCCAGAAATGGGTCTGGGAACATTGAATGAATTGGTTACATTGAAATAGAGCAGGACGTGACAAGTATAGTTCGAGCAAAAAAATGAGATTCTAAAAGTAGAAATGGGATATTGAGGCACTTAAATATACTCGTACATATACTCAAACCAGACAGTATCAAAATCTGGCCAGATTATAGTTCGCGGGAGATTTAACTGCCAACATTGATGTATGGATGTGAAACATGGACATGGAACAAGAATGAAAAGAGCCGAATAATGCTGTTAAAATGCGTGGACTAAGAAGAATATGTGGGGTAAAAATGTATAACAGAATAGGTAATAAAGTAATTAGGGATGAAAGTGCACTTAAGGCAGATATGTCGAGTAAGATGAAGTATCACATAGATAGTTTGGGCATGTGGAACAAATATACTGTACAAACAAGCATGGAAGGAGTGGTATAGGAAGACCATGGAAAGTGTGGTTGGATTTAGTGAATGCTATTTTGAAAGACGCAAGAGTAATCGTAATAGTTGTATGAGAAGGGGCATGGCACGGAAAAAGATTTGTCGTAAAAAGAAATTCTTGCATTTTATCCTCTCTGCCTACCCCGACAGTGAGACGGCGTGATAATATATTTGTGTAAAATGTGATAAGTCAGAGATATCCGGGGAGCTGTATGAGAAAATATTTCAGCGATGAAAAGTTTGTCTTAGTCATTTTTCCCACCCTGACACGTTAATGACGTGATAGTTTATACGAGTATGTTCATGTTAATGTACTACACCAACAGATAATGCTTAATATCCTTAAAGGTAGGGAAGGCAAGATTTGGTCCACGTTCTGTATTAGATATGATAGAGTTGCATGGCAAATTTGAGAACCTCCGCAACAGGTGAAGACAATAGAGATGGAATGAAAATACACGATGCACTCTATTTCTTCAAAAAGGGGTTGGAGTGAGTTGCTCATTTCACGCCCTATTGTTTTGACAACTTTGTGCCGGGAGCTTCAACTAAGTGTTTGCTCTTTTCCAATGAGACTTTTATTAATACTAAGAATCATAAAACATGAAGCAATTTTACATTCAATGGGTCCAAATCATCCTCTTTTTAGGGTGGAATGCCTAATTCACTGTTAATAATAACTAATCCAAAGTCACGGTGGGAAAGGAAATGTAGATCCTGAATGTGGGTGAGTAATGAAAAATTCGAGCAAGTTGAAGAATTATGCAATTAAGGAAGATTTTTTTCTCATGATGGACGAGTTACGAGGGATCTAGAATGGTGTATAGCGATGATATATATCTTTATTATTATTTTCTCATGATGGACAAGTTACGAGGGACCTAGAATGGTGTATAGGGATGATATATTTCTTTATTATTATTTTCTCATGATGGACGAGTTACAAGGGGTCTAGAATGGTGTAAAGCGATGGTATATATCTTTATTATTATTTTCTCATGATGGACAAGTTACGAGGGATCTAGAATGGTGTATAGGGATGATATATTTCTTTATTATTATTTTCTCATGATGGACGAGTTACAAGGGGTCTAGAATGGTGTAAAGCGATGGTATATATCTTTATTATTATTTTCTCATGATGGACAAGTTACGAGGGATCTAGAATGGTGTATAGCGATGGTATATATCTTTATTATTATTTTCTCATGATGGACAAGTTACGAGGGATCTAGAATGGTGTATAGGGATGATATATTTCTTTATTATTATTTTCTCATGATGGACGAGTTACAAGAGATCTAGAATGGTGTATAGCGATGGTATATATCTTTATTATTATTTTCTCATGATGGACAAGTTACGAGGGGATCAAGAATGGTGTATAGGGATGATATATTTCTTTATTATTATTTTCTCATGATGGACGAGTTACGAGGGATCTAGAATGGTGTATAGCGATGGTATATATCTTTCTTATTATTTTCTTATGATGGACGAGTTACGAGGGATCTAGAATGGTGTATAGAGATGGTATATATATTTATTATTATTTTATCATGATGGACGAGGGATCAAGAATGGTGTATAGCGATGGTATATATCTTTATTATTATTTTGAAATATTCAAGCAATAATTAACTTGACTGTACATTGTATTGTATAGAGTACAGCCTAGCGGATTTATTGCCATATGGCAATCTCTTACAACAAACCAGAAAGATTTTAAAGAGTCCTAAAAGAAATATCGGACTGATACCCTTTTTGACAAAAAAATGGCTACCAATGGGAATCAAACCTCCAACCTCCGGGTCGGAAGACAGACTTATTTGCAACGAGGCCACGAAAGTTGTCAACCTGAATATTTTCACAACGGCTCCCTCGTATGTATATCCTTTAATTTATTTAAGATACCAACAATAAAAGTTTAGTACGTGTAAGGAAAACAGAACTGGAACGTATTGGATTTTTCTCTATACTCGTGTTTGTCCTATAATTGGACTCCACAACTGTACCGAGGTGGCGTGCCATAAACCAAGAATGCTGCTGGTAATAGTTGATTGGAAGGTAAATAAATCGATATCCTGTTATCTGTTGACAGAGGCCAATCTGCACACACAATTGTCTCGTTGGAAATGCACATTTGCAGTAAATGCAAATGGACAGAATACCCAGTTTTTTTTATTAATATATTCAAGCAAAATAGTTAAATCCAACAAACATGAGTCAGTTTTATAAATCATGCAAACATTAAATTCAACTTTTTAAGCAAAATCGGTTTAATCAAATAGTATATTCTACAAATATATCAACATATTGGGTTTGTTTATACATTTATTGACAAAAAAACTGTTTTTTTTTTCATACCACAGTATTATAAGGCAAAATATAATGTTTCAACATCTTCCAAAAAAACTTACAATTCAAGACACATACTCGTATTTCTTTCAAAATATGATACATACAAACATATCAATGCATAACACAACACGAAAAGGGGAAAACTAATACATACGTATATCACGCCCTTTTCCTTATAAGGGTAGGCAGAGAAGACAAAGTGCCAGATTTTCTTATCTCGACGCACATCTTTCACCCCTCCTGTATCCATACAACTCTTACGATTTTTCTAACTTTCTGCATTTCATTTCTTTAAAATATTATTAACGTTTTACAACCAAATACAATTATATCGATAATGCAAGACTTATTAAATACTCCTATAACTTACAACTTGAAAAATAAAGAGAAATATTCTCTTAAGAGCTCTTGTAGAGCAATAACAAAAACATATTTGAGATTAAATGGAATAACCAGGTTTTCAGCCAAGACCTTATATTGAGAAAATGTTGGAGAATGATTCTCTTGGGCACAACATCTTCATTAAAAATATCCACCAAACAGGATAAGGGGTTACCCAATTGTTGCATTTTCACGATTGATGAATTACAACGTGTAACTGTCGTTAACAAATTAATATGGACATATTTGAAATGTAAAAGGCTCCGTGTGTTTCAGGCAAGTGTGTGGAAACCAATTTTAACCGATGTATCAATGATAATAGAAAACACTTAATAAAATACATCAAATCTAATTTGACCCTTCTTTTAGCAAATTTAAGAGAGTGGGTGTTTTAAAATAAAAATTTAAAACACCCACTCTCAAGAATACCAACTTCCATTATATTTGGCGTTCGTAGATTATGAAAAGGCTTTTGATTCGGTCAAGAAATCCGCTATTATCAGGGCCCTTCTTAATCAGGGAGTTCAAAAACGCTACGTCAATCTCTTCAGTAATTTATACAATAACGCGACAGCAACAGTAAATCTCCACCAAAGTACCGATAAATTTCCAATAAGTAAAGGTGTCCGCCAGGGCGATACCATCTCGCCAAAATTATTCAACGCTACCCTGGAGGATGTGTTCAAAAAGCTTGAATGGGAAAATAAAGGAATCTGCGTTAATGATTCATATCTGAGCCACCTTAGATTTGCAGACGATATTATTACCTTCGCTACACGTCCTGAGGAACTGCAGAGCCAAATACTGGAATTAGCGGAGGCAAGCAAATTAGCAGGTTTAAAAATGAATATTGATAAAACAAAATATATGTTAAACCGCTTTGCTGATGCCACAACTATCCAGGTGGACGGTACACAGCTGGAACAAGTCCAACAATATATCTACTTAGGACAAAGTATTACATTTGAAGACTGTACTTTAAATGAAATAAATAGAAGATCAAAACTAGCTTGGAGTTCCTTTGGACGACTAAACTACATCTTCAAGAGCAAGCTCCCAATCTGCCTCAAACGGAAGGTATTTAACCAATGCATTTTGCCAGTACTAACATATAGATGCGAGACTTGGACTTTATCGGTACGAATGTTACAAAAGCTCCAAACAACACAACGCAGAATAGAGAGGTGCATGCTAGGTTATACCAGAAGAGACCGAAAACGTAATGAGTGGATACGAGCCCAAACAAAGGTTGAAGATGTTATAGAGGTTGCAAAAAGACTCAAGTGGAAGTGGGCTGGACATATCGCCCGAGCAACAGACCATCGTTGGACGTATGAAGTAATCCAGTGGTACCCAATAGGTATAAAAAGGCCTGTAAGAAGACCTAAGGCGCGCTGGGTGGACGAAATACGTAAGCATGCAGGTATTATGTGGCAGCAATGTGCAAAGGACAGGATTTTTTGGAGACAACTTGGAGAGGCCTACATCCATATAAATTTAAGAGAGTGGGTGTTTTAAAATAAAATATCGTAGTCAAGCATTTCAGGTGACATACCGAGACGGAAATTGTAGTCAAGCATTTCAGTTGAGTTACCGAGACGGAAATTGTAGTCAAGCATTTCAGGTGAGAAACCGAGACGAATATTGATGTGTCGCAGAAATTTAGGGATCACAGAAAGGTTGGAGCGATAGTTTTTGCCGTTTTATCGGCACTTATTTTTTTGTCTAAAAGGATATTTTTTCAAAGGGATACTCAAGCCGATTTGGCTAATTTATTTTTGTCTTGGATAGTGTATCAACCATAACTCTGAAATGGACAATAGCCTAGAATATAATTCATATCTGACATTGCATATTATAAATTATAATTAAAAAAAGGAATTATGCAACTACTGTGATTAAAAATATCCGTGAAGTGCATAGTAAAGATGTGGTAAGAACTTAAATTTGTCGTTTTGGAAAATTTATTCTCGGAAGACATTACATTTGTGGAAGAAGTCAAAATAACTTTTGATGAGATTTTCGTTTTGAACCATATGTTGTAAATTGAATAATAGGCGGGAGAAGGTTATATATAGCGTGTTGCTTATCTTGATATGTCGTGATGATCTTGATTGATATTTGTTTATTTACAAATACTCAGGAATGCGGATAAAAAATGGAAGTGACAGCGGGTAAATAATAACAGTCTTGACAGCTGAGTGAATGACAATACTAATCTGTTTATTTGTCGGCGCGCAGGTATTTTATACAAATGAGTGAACCAGTTCGCGCTACATGCTCCGTCTCACTCTGGCACGTGAATTGGCGGTAGCTTATTTATTTGTATTTGGAGATGGCTAGACAAATCGCGGGTACTACAAAAATAGTAAACATTGTCGCTGTTCTTGACGTGTAGCAATCTATGAATACTTCATCGGTCATTGACCCTGTATGTTTATTATTTCAACAATAATTAATTCAATTTAATTATGTTTAACAATTCATTTATCCATTTTGATAATTATTTATTTATTTATTTAGGTAGGTATCCTACATATCCAATATTGGAAATGAATAATAATAGATGGGAAAGGTTATATCCAATATTGGAAATTATTTACTTGATCAAAAATAGTTTCTTTAAAAATATTAATGTCTTTATTATTTGAAAATGGTAATTACTTTCGCATTAACCTTATATTTCCGAAATTATTGTAATAACTTATCGAATATTAATTGATTTTATTTTGAAATCAAAATTAAGTTGAACGGTATCAATCTTAAGTCATGAATTTTAGTAAAATAAATTAGACAAGATGTTTCTTGAATCTTCGAAAAGACTTTAGTTTCACTTTGCGGTGCAACATCATTAAAAATACGTTACTTTCATTTTATGGCCAACAACAACGCTATATCGAAAGCGACAGAAATACGAGTACATAAATAGTGTTGGTGTCCACCTTGATGTACGGGAGTGTTGGTGTCCACCTGATGTACGGGAGTGTTGGTGTCCACCTGATGTACGGGAGTGTTGGTGTCCACCTGATGTACGGGAGTGAAATGTTGATCTCACAGAAGATTAATATGTGGACATGTTTATGCAAAAATAACCCATCCCACATTTTTTCTGTTCCTAGATAATTTAGACAATTTTCCGCCACTTAGACGTACGAGCTTATACGGAATAAATAACTGAATATCCTTTTTTATATATTTTAAATAATTTAAAAAAATGTGTGTTGTGTGTTAGGTACTTTTGATATGATAACGTCGATATGCAAGTTTTATGTGTCGATATATCGTAGATATACTGTATTAGGAAACATATTGTATGTGGAGGTCTCTGTAAGAAAGAAGAAGAAATGGATGCATGGCTAAAGGGATATTTTAAGTGAGATGAAAAAATAAACTTTAAGATGGTTTGACCATGTAAACAGAATGAATAACGAAATAATTACAATTCAAAGAAACATGCCAGGTCTGCATAGTGCGCGTGATAGAAATATACTGAGCGGAAATCGTAGATGGATCGGATATACCAAGGTGGATAAAATCCCCAATAATTGAACAACGTCCCCACAGCAGTTTCACTAACTGACAAAATATATATTATCTCATTCTTTGCTTCTACACCACCATTATCTTGACGATGGTTGACATATTTGACATTTAAACCATATTTTATTCAAATTATCTTATAAAACTTCTACAATACAATCTAGACTTCTTCCTCCTATATTCAATCAAGATTTATTTTATGCATCTACAACTAAGATTAATTTTGCATATTTACTATCTAGATTCGTTTTACATATCTATGTTACAATCTAAACTCATTTTACAAATCTACAGTCCAGACTCATTTTACACATCTACAATCTATACTCATTTTACACATCTACGGTTAAGTATCCTTGTACACCTACAAACTCATTTTACATATTTTTAATCTAGACTCCATTGACACAGCTACAATCTAGAATTCTTTACACATATACAAACTTGTTATACATCTACAATCACGACTCCTTTTACACATATACAATCTAGACTTATGTTACACATTCATAACCCTGACTGCTTTTGTACATCTACAACCTTGAAGAATCGACATCTTTGACCCAACGTTATTTAATTTAAAGTATTATTTTTCCTTCTATTATTATTTTCTTTTCAGTAAAATACTGGTCAATGATATAAATTGGATGCCGCTCCCGTTCATTGTGATCCACAGAGAGCTCGAAGGTCTTGGACCCTATACCCGAGGCAATAATATTATAATAAGATGCCGACTTATTACTTCTTGTCCCATACAATCTTGGCCATCTGCAAAAAGGGCGGTTTGTTGCCCTAAGGGGATATTCGGATTAGGGCTGTTAATATAAAATTATAATAAAAAACGCTTTACTGTTTTTTAAAGTAGCTTTAATGACTACCTATTTAGCTTCACCTCAAGTCTGTTCTATTCTTTGTGAATATCTGAACCAATCCGCAGATCACATTTTATAGTACTGCGATAAAAATCTATACATGAATTTTCGAAGAAGTGTGCATTCATATAAATACACGATACGTTATTCAAAACTTTTGGTTACTTCGATCTAGAGGCTTTAAAAGAAAGTTTTGCTGCATTCAAAGCTTTTGTGAAAACACAGATATGTTTCATGGCGTACGGCCTTACATATTCTGAATCATTTTATCCTGTCGTACACGTATGCCCGTTTTGACTGCCAATTTTATGAATTATATTATTGGTTTTATAATAATTTCTAATATTTCAGTGTTAAGCCACTGTAAAACCACCACTGTACTTACTCAGTAAAAAATCGTTAATAGCCAAAGCTAATACAGAGTGTAGTGGTAATAACTCCCTGTTTTAAAACAGTATATACAAAAAAGGCATCATACATGTTTTGTAAAATTTTATTTGCACTCGAGGATATAATTCCAATAGTGTCTAAGCAGCGGCAGTGGCAAATCCAGGAGGCATTTCTACTGTACTCGTATTACAAATAAATGTAATCACTGAAGTTTTTGTTAAAACGTTACATGTTTACAATATATGCATACATAAACATCGTTAGTTTTCCCTCGAGAGTAGGCAGAAGGCAAATCGCCAAAAATAGCGGTGCCTCATATTCCGCCCCTTTCCTTCTATTAAAATTTAAGTCACTGTTTCCAACCATACTTCCATCGGTCTTTCCGTTCTTCAATTACCACTCACGTACCTATTATAGATTTGTTCAGTCAGTCTTCCGTCGTCCATTTGTTAAACATGATCAAACCACCTGTGTTGTATTGTTGACGCAACTTATTGTAGAATCGTTCTCGCAAACATCGGCACATCTCATATGTTATTCTCACCGCACGCATTTCCACTTGCATTTACTCGAATCCAATATTCATTGTCCATGTCCTCGTTTCTCTCCCGTACATCATTGTTGGTTTCTATATAGTAAAATATTCTCAAGACACAATTATACTCATATGAATTGCAAATAAACCTTTCCTTCATGATTTCACTTCTTATTATATGATTTTTTTGTTGAGGATTTCACTTGTTATTATATGTTTTTTTTTTATATATTTTCACTGTAGATAGATGTTACCAAATAATATGGAATATGTTTCATGGCAACCCTGTCTCAAGCGGCAGTGGAATTGAAAGCCTTTGATT